>OZ005742.1:146307922-146477307 GCA_963930735.1 Dioctria linearis | reverse complement strand
GCTGTTTTAAAAGCTGTTAAGCTGTTATCAGAGCTGTTTTAAAAGCTGTTTAGCTGTTATCAGACCTGTTTGAAAACCTGTTAAGCTGTTATCAGAGCTGTTTTAAAAGCTGTTAAGCTGTTATCCAACCTGTTGAAAAGCTGTTAAGCTGTTATCAGAGCTGTTTTAAAAGCTGTTAAGCTGTTATTAGAGCTGTTTAAAAGCTGTTAAGCTGTTATCAGAGCTGTTTTAAAAACCGTTAAGCTGTTATCAGACCTGTTTTATAAGCTGTTATCAGAGCTGTTTTAAAAGCTGTTAAGCTGTTATCAAACCTGTTTGAAAAGCTGTTAAGCTGTTATCAGAGCTGTTTTAAAAGCTGTTAAGCTGTTATCAGACCTGTTTGAAAAGCTGTTAAGCTGTTATCAGAGCTGTTTTGAAAGCTGTTAAGCTGTTATCAGACCTGTTTGAAAAGCTGTGAAGCTGTTATCAGAGCTGTTTTAAAAGCTGTTAAGCTGTTAAGCTGTTATCAGAGCTGTTTTAAAACCTGTTAAGCTGTTATCACACGTGTTTGAAAAGCTGTTAAGCTGTTATCAGAGCTGTTTTAAAAGCTGTTAAGCTGTTATCCAACCTGTTTGAAAAGCTGTTAAGCTGTTATCAGAGCTGTTTTAAAAGCTGTTTTCAGACCTGTTTGAAAAGCTGCTAAGTTGTTATCACAGCTATTTTAAAAGCTGTTAAGCTGTTATCAGACCTGTTTGAAAAGCTGTTAAGCTGTTATCAGAGCTGTTTTAAAAGCTGTTAAGCTGTTATCAGAGCTGTTTGAAAAGCTGCTAAGCTGTTATCACTGCTATTTTAAAAGCTGTTATCAGACCTGTTTGAAAAGCTGTTAGGCTGTTATCAGAGCTGTTTTAAAAGCTGTTAAGCTGTTATCAGAGCTGTTTAAAAGCTGTTAAGCTGTTAACAGAGCTGTTTTAAAAGCTGTTAAGCTGTTATTAGACCTGTTTGAAAAGCTGTTAAGCTGTTATCAGAGCTGTTTTAAAAGCTGTTAAGCTGTTATCAGACCTGTTTGAAAAGCTGTTAAGCTGTTAACAGAGCTGTTTTAAAAGCTGTTAAGCTGTTATCAGACCTGTTTTAAAAGCTGTTAAGCTGTTATCAATGCTGTTTAAAAGCTGTTAAGCTGTTATCAGAGCTGTTTGAAAAGCTGTTAAGCTGTTAGCAGAGCTGTTTTAAAAGCTGTTAACCTGTTATCAGAGCTGTTTAAAAGCTGTTAAGCTGTTATCAGAGCTGTTTAAAAGCTGTTAAGCTATTATCAGAGCTGTTAAAAAGCTGTTAAGCTGTTATCAGAGCTATTTGAAAAGCTGTTAAGCTGTTATCAGAGCTGTTTTAAAAGCTGTTAACATGTTATCAGAGCTGTTAAGATGTTATCAGTGCTGTTTGAAAAGCTGTTAAGCTGTTATCAGAGCTGTTTTAAAAGCTGTTAAGCTGTTATCAGAGCTGTTAAGCTGTTATCAGAGCTGTTTTAAAAGCTGTTAGGCTGTTATCAGACCTGTTTTATAAGCTGTTAAGCTGTTATCAGATCTGTTTTAAAAGCTGTTAAGCTGTTATCAGAGCTGTTATCAGAGCTGTTTTAAAAGATGTTAAGCTGTTATCAGAGCTGTTTTAAAAGCTGTTAAGCCGTTATCACATCTGTTTGAAAAGCTGTTAAGCTATTATCAGAGCTGTTTTAAAAGCTGTTAAGCTGTTATCAGAACTGTTTAAAAGCTGTTAAGCTGTTATCAGAGCTGTTTGAAAAGCTGTTAAGCTGTTATCAGAGCTGTTTTAAAAGCTGTTATGCTGTTATCAGACCTGTTTGAAAAGCTGCTAAGCTGTTATCACAGCTATTTTAAAAGCTGTTATCAGACCTGTTTGAAAAGCTGTTAAGCTGTTATCAGAGCTGTTTTAAAAGCTGTTAAGCTGTTATCAGAGCTGTTTTAAAAGCTGTTAAGCTGTTACCAGAGATGTTTGAAAAGCTGTTAAGCTGTTATCAGAGCTGTTTTAAAAGCTGTTAAGCTGTTATCAGAGCTGTTTGAAAAGCTGTTAAGCTGTTATCAGAGCTGTTTTAAAAGCCGTTAACCTGTTATCAGAGCTGTTTGAAAAGCTGTTAAGCTGTTATCAGAGCTGTTTTAAAAGCTGTTAAGCTGTTATCAGACCTGTTTGAAAAGCTGTTAAGCTGTTATCACAGCTGTTTTAAAAGCTGTTAAGCTGTTATCAGACCTGTTTGAAAAGCTGTTAATCTGTTATCACAGCTGTTTTAAGAGCTGTTAAACTGTTATCAGACCTGTTTGAAAAGCTGTTAAGCTGTTATCAGAGCTGTTTTAGAAGCTGCTAAGCTGTTATCAGACCTGTTTGAAAAGCTGTTACGCTGTTATCAGAGCTGTTTTAAAAGCTGTTAAGCTGTTATCCAACCTGTTTGAAAAGCTGTTAAGCTGTTATCAGAGCTGTTTTAAAAGCTGTTAAGCTGTTATCAGAGCTGTTTAAAAGCTGTTAAGCTGTTATCAGAGCTGTCTTAAAAGCCGTTAAGCTGTTATCAGACCTGTTTTATAAGCTGTTATCAGAGCTGTTTTAAAAGCTGTTAAGCTGTTATCAAACCTGTTTGAAAAGCTGTTAAGCTGTTATCAGAGCTGTTTTAAAAGCTGTTAAGCTGTTATCAGACCTGTTTGAAAAGCTGTTAAGCTGTTATCAGAGCTGTTTTGAAAGCTGTTAAGCTGTTATCAGACCTGTTTGAAAAGCTGTGAAGCTGTTATCAGAGCTGTTTTAAAAGCTGTTAAGCTGTTATCAGAGCTGTTTAAAAGCTGTTAAGCTGTTATCAGAGCTGTTTTAAAACCTGTTAAGCTGTTATCACACGTGTTTGAAAAGCTGTTAAGCTGTTATCAGAGCTGTTTTAAAAGCTGTTAAGCTGTTATCCAACCTGTTTGAAAAGCTGTTAAGCTGTTATCAGAGCTGTTTTAAAAGCTGTTTTCAGACCTGTTTGAAAAGCTGCTAAGTTGTTATCACAGCTATTTTAAAAGCTGTTAAGCTGTTATCAGACCTGTTTGAAAAGCTGTTAAGCTGTTATCAGAGCTGTTTTAAAAGCTGTTAAGCTGTTATCAGAGCTGTTTAAAAGCTGTTAAGCTGTTATCAGAGCTGTTTTAAAAGCTGTTAAGCTGTTATCAGAACTGTTTATAAGCTGTTAAGCTGTTATCAGACCTGTTTGAAAAGCTGTTAAGCTGTTATTAGAGCTGTTTAAAAGCTGCTAAGCTGTTATCAAAGCTGTTTGAAAAGCTGTTATACTGTTATCAGACCTGTTTGAAAAGCTGCTAAGCTGTTATCACTGCTATTTTAAAAGCTGTTAAGCTGTTATCAGACCTGTTTGAAAAGCTGTTAAGCTGTTATCAGAGCTGTTTTAAAAGCTGTTAAGCTGTTATCAGAGCTGTTTAAAAGATGTTAAGCTGTTAACAGAGCTGTTTTAAAAGCTGTTAAGCTGTTATTAGACCTGTTTGAAAAGCTGTTAAGCTGTTATCAGAGCTGTTTTAAAAGCTGTTAAGCTGTTATCAGACCTGTTTGAAAAGCTGTTAAGCTGTTAACAGAGCTGTTTTAAAAGCTGTTAAGCTGTTATCAGACCTGTTTTAAAAGCTGTTAAGCTGTTATCAATGCTGTTTAAAAGCTGTTAAGCTGTTATCAGAGCTGTTTGAAAAGCTGTTAAGCTGTTAGCAGAGCTGTTTTAAAAGCTGTTAACCTGTTATCAGAGCTGTTTAAAAGCTGTTAAGCTGTTATCAGAGCTGTTTAAAAGCTGTTAAGCTATTATCAGAGCTGTTAAAAAGCTGTTAAGCTGTTATCAGAGCTATTTGAAAAGCTGTTAAGCTGTTATCAGAGCTGTTTTAAAAGCTGTTAACATGTTATCAGAGCTGTTAAGATGTTATCAGTGCTGTTTGAAAAGCTGTTAAGCTGTTATCAGAGCTGTTTTAAAAGCTGTTAAGCTGTTATCAGAGCTGTTAAGCTGTTATCAGAGCTGTTTTAAAAGCTGTTAGGCTGTTATCAGACCTGTTTTATAAGCTGTTAAGCTGTTATCAGATCTGTTTTAAAAGCTGTTAAGCTGTTATCAGAGCTGTTTTAAAAGATGTTAAGCTGTTATCAGAGCTGTTTTAAAAGCTGTTAAGCTATTATCAGAGCTGTTTTAAAAGCTATTAAGCTGTTATCAGAACTGTTTAAAAGCTGTTAAGCTGTTATCAGAGCTGTTTGAAAAGCTGTTAAGCTGTTATCAGAGCTGTTTTAAAAGCTGTTATGCTGTTATCAGACCTGTTTGAAAAGCTGCTAAGCTGTTATCACAGCTATTTTAAAAGCTGTTAAGCTGTTATCAGACCTGTATGAAAAGCTGTTAAGCTGTTATCAGAGCTGTTTTAAAAGCTGTTAAGCTGTTATCAGAGCTGTTTAAAAGCTGTTAAGCTGTTAACAGAGCTGTTTTAAAAGCTGTTATCAGACCTGTTTGAAAAGCTGTTAAGCTGTTATCAGAGCTGTTTTAAAAGCTGTTAAGCTGTTATCAGACCTGTTTGAAAAGCTGTTAAGTTGTTATCAGAGCTGTTTTAAAAGCTGTTAAGCTGTTACCAGACCTGTTTTAAAAGCTGTTAAGTTATTATCAGAGCTGTTTAAAAGCTGTTAAGCTGTTATCAGACCTGTTTGAAAAGCTGTTAGGCTGTTATCAGAGCTGTTTTAAAAGCCGTTAAGCTGTTATCAGACCTGTTTAAAAAGCTGTTAAGCTGATATCAGAGCTGTTTTAAAAGCTTTTAAGCTGTTATCAGACCTGTTTGAAAAGCTGTTAAGCTGTTATCAGACCTGTTTTAAAAGCTGTTAAGCTTTTATCAGAGCTGTTTAAAAGCTGTTAAGCTTTTATCAGAGCTGTTTTAAAAGCTGTTAAGCTGTTATCAGACCTGTTTTAAAAGCTGTTAAGCTGTTTTAAAAGCTGTTAAGCTGTTATCAGACCTGTTTGAAAAGCTGTTAAGCTGTTATCAGAGCTGTTTTAAAAGCTGTTAAGCTGTTATCAGACCTGTTTGAAAAGCTGTTAAGCTGTTATCAATGCTGTTTAAAAGCTGTTAAGCTGTTATCAGAGCTGTTTGAAAAGCTGTTAAGCTGTTATCAGAGCTGTTTTAAAAGCTGTTAACCTGTTATCAGAGCTGTTTAAAAACTGTTAAGCTGTTATCAGAGCTGTTTAAAAGCTGTTAAGCTGTTATCAGAGCTGTTTGAAAAGCTGTTAAGCTGTTATCAGAGCTGTTTTAAAAGCTGTTAACATGTTATCAGAGCTGTTAAGATGTTATCAGTGCTGTTTGAAAAGCTGTTAAGCTGTTATCAGAGCTGTTTTAAAAGCTGTTAAGCTGTTATCAGAGCTGTTAAGCTGTTATCAGAGATGTTTTAAAAGCTGTTAGGCTGTTATCAGACCTGTTTTATAAGCTGTTAAGCTGTTATCAGATCTGTTTTAAAAGCTGTTAAGCTGTTATCAGAGCTGTTATCAGAGCTGTTTTAAAAGATGTTAAGCTGTTATCAGAGCTGTTTTAAAAGCTGTTAAGCTGTTATCAAACCTGTTTGAAAAGCTGTTAAGCTATTATCAGAGCTGTTTTAAAAGCTGTTAAGCTGTTATCAGAACTGTTTAAAAGCTGTTAAGCTGTTATCAGAGCTGTTTGAAAAGCTGTTAAGCTGTTATCAGAGCTGTTTTAAAAGCTGTTATGCTGTTATCAGACCTGTTTGAAAAGCTGCTAAGCTGTTATCACAGCTATTTTAAAAGCTGTTAAGCTGTTATCAGACCTGTTTGAAAAGCTGTTAAGCTGTTATCAGAGCTGTTTTAAAAGCTGTTAAGCTGTTATCAGAGCTGTTTAAAAGCTGTTAAGCTGTTAACAGAGCTGTTTTAAAAGCTGTTATCAGACCTGTTTGAAAAGCTGTTAAGCTGTTATCAGAGCTGTTTTAAAAGCTGTTAAGCTGTTATCAGACCTGTTTGAAAAGCTGTTAAGTTGTTATAAGAGCTGTTTTAAAAGCTGTTAAGCTGTTACCAGACCTGTTTTAAAAGCTGTTAAGCTATTATCAGAGCTGTTTAAAAGCTGTTAAACTGTTATCAGACCTGTTTGAAAAGCTGTTAGGCTGTTATCAGAGCTGTTTTAAAAGCAGTTAAGCTGTTATCAGACCTGTTTAAAAAGCTGTTAAACTGTTATTAGACCTGTTTTAAAAGCTGTTAAGCTGTTATCAATGCTGTTTAAAAGCTGTTAAGCTGTTATCAGAGCTGTTTGAAAAGCTGTTAAGCTGTTATCAGAGCTGTTTTAAAAGCTGTTAACCAGTTATCAGAGCTGTTTAAAAACTGTTAAGCTGTTATCAGAGCTGTTTAAAAGCTGTTAAGCTATTATCAGAGCTGTTTAAAAGCTGTTAAGCTGTTATCAGAGCTGTTTGAAAAGCTGTTAAGCTGTTATCAGAGCTGTTTTAAAAGCTGTTAACATGTTATCAGAGCTGTTAAGCTGTTATCAGAGCTGTTTTAAAAGCTGTTAAGCTGTTATCAGACCTGTTTGAAAAGCTGTTAAGCTGTTAACAGAGCTGTTTTAAAAGCTGTTAAGCTGTTATCAGACCAGTTTTAAAAGCTGTTAAGCTGTTATCAATGCTGTTTAAAAGCTGTTAAGCTGTTATCAGAGCTGTTTGAAAAGCTGTTAAGCTGTTATCAGAGCTGTTTTAAAAGCTGTTAACCTGTTATCAGAGCTGTTTAAAAACTGTTAAGCTGTTATCAGAGCTGTTTAAAAGCTGTTAAGCTATTATCAGAGCTGTTTAAAAGCTGTTAAGCTGTTATCAGAGCTGTTTGAAAAGCTGTTAAGCTGTTATCAGAGCTGTTTTAAAAGCTGTTAACATGTTATCAGAGCTGTTAAGATGTTATCAGTGCTGTTTGAAAAGCTGTTAAGCTGTTATCAGAGCTGTTTTAAAAGCTGTTAAGCTGTTTTAAAAGCTGCTAAGCTGTTATCAGAGCTGTTAAGCTGTTATCAGAGCTGTTTTAAAAGCTGTTAGGCTGTTATCAGACCTGTTTTATAAGCTGTTAAGCTGTTATCAGATCTGTTTTAAAAGCTGTTAAGCTGTTATCAGAGCTGTTATCAGAGCTGTTTTAAAAGATGTTAAGCTGTTATCAGAGCAGTTTTAAAAGCTGTTAAGCTATTATCAAACCTGTTTGAAAAGCTGTTAAGCTGTTATCAGAACTGTTTAAAAGCTGTTAAGCTGTTATCAGAGCTGTTTGAAAAGCTGTTAAGCTGTTATCAGAGCTGTTTTAAAAGCTGTTATGCTGTTATCAGACCTGTTTGAAAAGCTGCTAAGCTGTTATCACAGCTATTTTAAAAGCGGTTAAGCTGTTATCAGACCTGTTTGAAAAGCTGTTAAGCTGTTATCAGAGCTGTTTTAAAAGCTGTTAAGCTGTTATCAGAGCTGTTTTAAAAGATGTTAAGCTGTTATCAGAGCTGTTTTAAAAGCTGTTAAGCTATTATCAGAGCTGTTTTAAAAGCTATTAAGCTGTTATCAGAACTGTTTAAAAGCTGTTAAGCTGTTATCAGAGCTGTTTGAAAAGCTGTTAAGCTGTTATCAGAGCTGTTTTAAAAGCTGTTATGCTGTTATCAGACCTGTTTGAAAGCTGCTAAGCTGTTATCACAGCTATTTTAAAAGCTGTTAAGCTGTTATCAGACCTGTATGAAAAGCTGTTAAGCTGTTATCAGAGCTGTTTTAAAAGCTGTTAAGCTGTTATCAGAGCTGTTTAAAAGCTGTTAAGCTGTTAACAGAGCTGTTTTAAAAGCTGTTATCAGACCTGTTTGAAAAGCTGTTAAGCTGTTATCAGAGCTGTTTTAAAAGCTGTTAAGCTGTTATCAGACCTGTTTGAAAAGCTGTTAAGTTGTTATCAGAGCTGTTTTAAAAGCTGTTAAGCTGTTACCAGACCTGTTTTAAAAGCTGTTAAGTTATTATCAGAGCTGTTTAAAATCTGTTAAGCTGTTATCAGACCTGTTTGAAAAGCTGTTAGGCTGTTATCAGAGCTGTTTTAAAAGCCGTTAAGCTGTTATCAGACCTGTTTAAAAAGCTGTTAAGCTGATATCAGAGCTGTTTTAAAAGCTTTTAAGCTGTTAAGCTGTTATCAGACCTGTTTTAAAAGCTGTTAAGCTTTTATCAGAGCTGTTTAAAAGCTGTTAAGCTCTTATCAGAGCTGTTTTAAAAGCTGTTAAGCTGTTATCAGACCTGTTTTAAAAGCTGTTAAGCTGTTTTAAAAGCTGTTAAGCTGTTATCAGACCTGTTTGAAAAGCTGTTAAGCTGTTATCAGAGCTGTTTTAAAAGCTGTTAAGCTGTTATCAGACCTGTTTGAAAAGCTGTTAAGCTGTTATCAATGCTGTTTAAAAGCTGTTAAGCTGTTATCAGAGCTGTTTGAAAAGCTGTTAAGCTGTTATCAGAGCTGTTTTAAAAGCTGTTAACCTGTTATCAGAGCTGTTTAAAAACTGTTAAGCTGTTATCAGAGCTGTTTAAAAGCTGTTAATCTATTATCAGAGCTGTTTAAAAGCTGTTAAGCTGTTATCAGAGCTGTTTGAAAAGCTGTTAAGCTGTTATCAGAGCTGTTTTAAAAGCTGTTAACATGTTATCAGAGCTGTTAAGATGTTATCAGTGCTGTTTGAAAAGCTGTTAAGCTGTTATCAGAGCTGTTTTAAAAGCTGTTAAGCTGTTATCAGAGCTGTTAAGCTGTTATCAGAGCTGTTTTAAAAGCTGTTAAGCTGTTATCAGACCTGTTTTATAAGCTGTTAAGCTGTTATCAGATCTGTTTTAAAAGCTGTTAAGCTGTTATCAGAGCTGTTATCAGAGCTGTTTTAAAAGATGTTAAGCTGTTATCAGAGCTGTTTTAAAAGCTGTTAAGCTGTTATCAAACCTGTTTGAAAAGCTGTTAAGCTATTATCAGAGCTGTTTTAAAAGCTGTTAAGCTGTTATCAGAACTGTTTAAAAGCTGTTAAGCTGTTATCAGAGCTGTTTGAAAAGCTGTTAAGCTGTTATCAGAGCTGTTTTAAAAGCTGTTATGCTGTTATCAGACCTGTTTGAAAAGCTGCTAAGCTGTTATCACAGCTATTTTAAAAGCTGTTAAGCTTTTTGAAAAGCTGTTAAGTTGTTATAAGAGCTGTTTTAAAAGCTGTTAAGCTGTTACCAACCCTGTTTTAAAAGCTGTTAAGCTATTATCAGAGCTGTTTAAAAGCTGTTAAACTGTTATCAGACCTGTTTGAAAAGCTGTTAGGCTGTTATCAGAGCTGTTTTAAAAGCAGTTAAGCTGTTATCAGACCTGTTTAAAAAGCTGTTAAACTGTTATTAGACCTGTTTTAAAAGCTGTTAAGCTGTTATCAATGCTGTTTAAAAGCTGTTAAGCTGTTATCAGAGCTGTTTGAAAAGCTGTTAAGCTGTTATCAGAGCTGTTTTAAAAGCTGTTAACCAGTTATCAGAGCTGTTTAAAAACTGTTAAGCTGTTATCAGAGCTGTTTAAAAGCTGTTAAGCTATTATCAGAGCTGTTTAAAAGCTGTTAAGCTGTTATCAGAGCTGTTTGAAAAGCTGTTAAGCTGTTATCAGAGCTGTTTTAAAAGCTGTTAACATGTTATCAGAGCTGTTAAGCTGTTATCAGAGCTGTTTTAAAAGCTGTTAAGCTGTTATCAGACCTGTTTGAAAAGCTGTTAAGCTGTTAACAGAGCTGTTTTAAAAGCTGTTAAGCTGTTATCAGACCTGTTTTAAAAGCTGTTAAGCTGTTATCAATGCTGTTTAAAAGCTGTTAAGCTGTTATCAGAGCTGTTTGAAAAGCTGTTAAGCTGTTATCAGAGCTGTTTTAAAAGCTGTTAACCTGTTATCAGAGCTGTTTAAAAACTGTTAAGCTGTTATCAGAGCTGTTTAAAAGCTGTTAAGCTATTATCAGAGCTGTTTAAAAGCTGTTAAGCTGTTATCAGAGCTGTTTGAAAAGCTGTTAAGCTGTTATCAGAGCTGTTTTAAAAGCTGTTAACATGTTATCAGAGCTGTTAAGATGTTATCAGTGCTGTTTGAAAAGCTGTTAAGCTGTTATCAGAGCTGTTTTAAAAGCTGTTAAGCTGTTATCAGAGCTGTTAAGCTGTTATCAGAGCTGTTTTAAAAGCTGTTAGGCTGTTATCAGACCTGTTTTATAAGCTGTTAAGCTGTTATCAGATCTGTTTTAAAAGCTGTTAAGCTGTTATCAGAGCTGTTATCAGAGCTGTTTTAAAAGATGTTAAGCTGTTATCAGAGCAGTTTTAAAAGCTGTTAAGCTATTATCAAACCTGTTTGAAAAGCTGTTAAGCTGTTATCAGAACTGTTTAAAAGCTGTTAAGCTGTTTTCAGAGCTGTTTGAAAAGCTGTTAAGCTGTTATCAGAGCTGTTTTAAAAGCTGTTATGCTGTTATCAGACCTGTTTGAAAAGCTGCTAAGCTGTTATCACAGCTATTTTAAAAGCGGTTAAGCTGTTATCGGACCTGTTTGAAAAGCTGTTAAGCTGTTATCAGAGCTGTTTTAAAAGCTGTTAAGCTGTTATCAGAGCTGTTTAAAAGCTGTTAAGCTGTTAACAGAGCTGTTTTAAAAGCTGTTATCAGACCTGTTTGAAAAGCTGTTAAGCTGTTATCAGAGCTGTTTTAAAAGCTGTTAAGCTGTTATCAGACCTGTTTGAAAAGCTGTTAAGTTTATATAAGAGCTGTTTTAAAAGCTGTTAAGCTGTTACCAGACCTGTTTTAAAAGCTGTTAAGCTAATATCAGAGCTGTTTAAAAGCTGTTAAACTGTTATCAGACCTGTTTGAAAAGCTGTTAAGCTGTTATCAGACCTGCTTGAAAACCTGTTAAGCTGTTATCAGAGCTGTTTTAAAAGCTGTTAAGCTATTATCAGAGCTGTTTAAAAAGCTGTTAAGCTGTTATCAGAGCTGTTTAAAAGCTGTTAAGCTTTTATCAGAGCTGTTTTAAAAGCTGTTAAGCTGTTACCAGACCTGTTTTAAAAGCTGTTAAGCTGTTTTAAAGGCTGTTAAGCTGTTATCAGACCTGTTTGAAAAGCTGTGAAGCTGTTATCAGAGCTGTTTTAAAAGCTGTTAAGCTGTTATCAGACCTGTTTGAAAACCTGTTAAGCTGTTATCAGAGCTGTTTTAAAAGCTGTTAAGCTATTATCAGAGCTGTTTAAGAGCTGTTAAGCTGTTTAAGAGCTGTTAAGCTGTTTAAGAGCTGTTAAGCTGTTATCAGAGCTGTTTTAAAAGCTGTTAAGCTGTTGTCAAAGTAACCTGTTTTAAAAGCTGTTAAGCTGTTATCAGACCTGTTTGAAAAGCTGTTAAGCTGTTATCACAGCTGTTTTAAAAGCTGTTAAGCTGTTATCAGACCTGTTTGAAAAGCTGTTAAGCTGTTATCAGAGCTGTTTTAAGAGCTGTTAAGCTTTTATCAGACTTGTTTTAAAAGCTGTTAATCTGTTATCAGACTTGTTTTAAAAGCTGTTAAGCTGTTATCAGAGCTGTTTTAAAAGCTGTCAAGCTGTTATCAGACCTGTTTGAAAAGCTGTTAAACTGTTATCAGAGCTGTTTTAAAAGCTGTTAAGCTGTTATCAGACCTGTTTGGAAAGCTGTTAAGCTGTTATCAGAACTGTTTTAAAAGCTGTTAAGCTGTTATCAGACCTGTTTGGAAAGCTGTTAAGCTGTTATCAGAGCTGTTTTAAAAGCTGTTAAGCTATTATCAGAGCTGTTTAAAAGCTGTTAAACTGTTATCAGAGCTGTTTATAAGCTGTTAAGCTGTTATCAGACCTGTTTAAAAGCTGTTAAGCTGTTATCAGAGCTGTTTTAAAAGCTGTTAAGCTGTTATCAGAACTGTTTATAAGCTGTTAAGCTGTTATCAGACCTGTTTGAAAAGCTGTTAAGCTGTTATTAGAGCTGTTTAAAAGCTGCTAAGCTGTTATCAAAGCTGTTTGAAAAGCTGTTATACTGTTATCAGACCTGTTTGAAAAGCTGCTAAGCTGTTATCACAGCTATTTTAAAAGCTGTTAATCTGTTATCAGACCTGTTTGAAAAGCTGTTAAGCTGTTATCAGAGCTGTTTTAAAAGCTGTTAAGCTGTTATCAGAGCTGTTTAAAAGCTGTTAAGCTGTTAACAGAGCTGTTTTAAAAGCTGTTAAGCTGTTATCAGACCTGTTAAGCTGTTATCAGAGCTGTTTTAAAAGCTGTTAAGCTGTTATCAGACCTGTTTGAAAAGCGGTTAAGCTGTTAACAGAGCTGTTTTAAAAGCTGTTAAGCTGTTATCAGACCTGTTTTAAAAGCTGTTAAGCTGTTATCAATGCTGTTTAAAAGCTGTTAAGCTGTTATCAGAGCTGTTTGAAAAGCTGTTAAGCTGTTATCAGAGCTGTTTTAAAAGCTGTTAACCTGTTATCAGAGCTGTTTAAAAGCTGTTAAGCTGTTATCAGAGCTGTTTAAAAGCTGTTAAGCTATTATCAGAGCTGTTTAAAAGCTGTTAAGCTGTTATCAGATCTGATTTAAAAGCTGTTAAGCTGTTATCAGAGCTGTTTTAAAAGATGTTAAGCTGTTATCAGAGCTGTTTTAAAAGCTGTTAAGCTGTTATCACACCTGTTTGAAAAGCTGTTAAGCTATTATCAGAGCTGTATTAAAAGCTGTTAAGCTGTTATCAGAACTGTTTATAAGCTGTTAAGCTGTTATCAGAGCTGTTTTAAAAGCTGTTAAGCTGTTATCAGACCTGTTTGAAAAGCTGTTAAGCTGTTAACAGAGCTGTTTTAAAAGCTGTTAAGCTGTTATCAGACCTGTTTTAAAAGCTGTTTAGCTGTTATCAATGCTGTTTAAAAGCTGTTAAGCTGTTATCAGAGCTGTTTCAAAAGCTGTTAAGCTGTTATCAGAGCTGTTTTAAAAGCTGTTAACCTGTTATCAGAGCTGTTTAAAAGCTGTTAAGCTGTTATCAGAGCTGTTTAAAAGCTGTTAAGCTATTATCAGAGCTGTTTAAAAGCTGTTAAGCTGTTATCAGAGCTGTTTGAAAAGCTGTTAAGCGGTTATCAGAGCTGTTTTAAAAGCTGTTAACATGTTATCAGAGCTGTTAAGATGTTATCAGTGCTGTTTGAAAAGCTGTTAAGCTGTTATCAGAGCTGTTTTAAAAGCTGTTAAGCTGTTATCAGAGCTGTTAAGCTGTTATCAGAGCTGTTTTAAAAGCTGTTAGGCTGTTATCAGACCTGTTTTATAAGCTGTTAAGCTGTTATCAGATCTGTTTTAAAAGCTGTTAAGCTGTTATCAGAGCTGTTATCAGAGCTGTTTTAAAAGATGTTAAGCTGTTATCAGAGCTGTTTTAAAAGCTGTTATCACACCTGTTTGAAAAGCTATTAAGCTATTATCAGAGCTGTTTTAAAAGCTGTTAAGCTGTTATCAGAACTGTTTAAAAGCTGTTAAGCTGTTATCAGAGCTGTTTGAAAAGCTGTTAAGCTGTTATCAGAGCTGTTTTAAAAGCTGTTATGCTGTTATCAGACCTGTTTGAAAAGTTGCTAAGCTGTTATCACAGCTATTTTAAAAGCTGTTAAGCTGTTATCAGACCTGTTTGAAAAGCTGTTAAGCTGTTATCAGAGCTGTTTTAAAAGCTGTTAAGCTGTTATCAGAGCTGTTTAAAAGCTGTTAAGCTGTTAACAGAGCTGTTTTAAAAGCTGTTATCAGACCTGTTTGAAAAGCTGTTAAGCTGTTATCAGAGCTGTTTTAAAAGTTGTTAAGCTATTATCAGACCTGTTTGAAAAGCTGTTAAGTTGTTATCAGAGCTGTTTTAAAAGCTGTTAAGCTGTTACCAGACCTGTTTTAAAAGCTGTTAAGCTATTATCAGAGCTGTTTTAAAAGCTGTTAAGCTGTTATCAGACCTGTTTAAAAAGCTGTTAAGCTGTTATCAGAGCTGTTTTAAAAGCTTTTAAGCTGTTATCAGACCTGTTTGAAAAGCTGTTAAGCTGTTATCAGACCTGTTTTAAAAGCTGTTAAGCTTTTATCAGAGCTGTTTAAAAGCTGTTAAGCTTTTATCAGAGCTGTTTTAAAAGCTGTTAAGCTGTTATCAGACCTGTTTTAAAAGCTGTTAAGCTGTTTTAAAAGCTGTTAAGCTGTTTTAAAAGCTGTTAAGCTGTTATCAGACCTGTTTGAAAAGCTGTTAAACTGTTATCAGAGCTGTTTTAAAAGCTGTTAAGCTGTTATCAGACCTGTTTGAAAAGCTGTGAAGCTGTTATCAGAGCTGTTTTAAAAGCTGTTAAGCTGTTATCAGACCTGTTTTAAAACCTGTTAAGCTGTTATCAGAGCTGTTTTAAACGCTGTTAAGCTATTATCAGAGCTGTTTAAGAGCTGTTAAGCTGTTTAAGAGCTGTTAAGCTGTTTAAGAGCTGTTAAGCTGTTTAGGAGCTGTTAAGCTGTTATCAGAGCTGTTTTAAAAGCTGTTAAGCTGTTGTCAGACCTGTTTGAAAAGCTGTTAAGCTGTTATCAGACCTGTTTGAAAAGCTGTTAAGCTGTTATCAGACCTGTTTGAAAAGCTGTTAAGCTGTTATCACAGCTGTTTTAAAAGCTGTTAAGCTGTTATCAGACCTGTTTGAAAAGCTGTTAAGCTGTTATCAGAGCTGTTTTAAGAGCTGTTAAGCTTTTATCAGACTTGTTTGTTTTAAAAGCTGTTAAGCTGTTATCAGACTTGTTTTAAAAGCTGTTAAGCTCTTATCAGAGCTGTTTTAAAAGCTGTTAAGCTGTTATCAGACCTGTTTGAAAAGCTGTTAAACTGTCATCAGAGCTGTTTTAAAAGCTGTTAAGCTGTTATCAGACCTGTTTGGAAAGCTGTTAAGCTGTTATCAGAGCTGTTTTAAAAGCTGTTAAGCTGTTATCAGAGCTGTTTAAAAGCTGTTAAGCTGTTATCAGAGCTGTTTTAAAAGCTGTTAAGCTATTATCAGAGCTGTTTAAAAGCTGTTAAACTGTTATCAGAGCTGTTTGAAAAGCTGTTAAGCTGTTATCAGAGCTGTTTTAAAAGCTGTTAAGCTGTTGTCAGTGCTGTTTGAAAAGCTGTTAAGCTGTTATCAGAGCTGTTTTAAAAGCTGTTAAGCTGTTATCAGAGCTGTTAAGCTGTTATCAGAGCTGTTTTAAAAGCTGTTAGGCTGTTATCAGACCTGTTTTATAAGCTGTTAAGCTGTTATCAGACCTGTTTTAAAAGCTGTTAAGCTGTTATCAGAGCTGTTTTAAAAGATGTTAAGCTGTTATCCGAGCTGTTTAAAAGCTGTTAAGCTGATATCAGAGCTGATTGAAAAGCTGTTAAGCTGTTTCAGAGCTGTTCCAAAAGCTGTTAAGCTGTTATCTGACCTCACTTCCGGTTGGCCTCATAGATCAAGGTGACGTCAGAAGTCAGCGTCACATTGAAACCTCCGAGACCACGCGTCAAATATCCGTTTCAAGCGCCATCCAAGACCAGGCACCCACCACCACCACAACCAATACCAACACCACCACCCACCACCACCCACCACCACCCTCCACCACCACCCACCACCACCACCCACCACCACCACCCGTTGTAGTGGTCAAACATTATTCGGGAATTCTGGACTTAGTATGGGAAATTGAATAAAAAGAAGGCCATTATAAATTGAAAAATATTAACATTTATTTCTTAAGGCATCATTCTAGATTAACATTTAATTCTTAAGGTATCATTCTATATTAGGCTTCCTTAAATCGGTTACCCCATATTTATAATATTTTCCTTTATTTTACAATAGTGTATATCATCTTAGACTATAATACAATTAAAACAAACTATTTCATTAAATGGTATTTTAGCTATAATACAATTTTTATTTACAATACATATCTTAGACTAACCTTAGATTATATGTTTTCTGCGTCTGCTACTTGCTGTTCTGATTGAATAGAGTAATGTCCCCATGGTAGAGTATCCGTTGTCCCACTCATAATATACCGCTTGTTATCATATGGATTCAATGCAATTTTCTTTTGGCTGATTGTGTAGACATTATGGTTATGCGATCGTATGGAGCTCTGATTAGCAGTTAATACTCGCTTGTTATTCAAACATTCGACGTAGTCTTCGAAATTGATATGCCTCTGGACTACATTAGTCTTTACTCCTTTTGCTTTCTTAACAGTTTTACCATCGTTTATACGTAGACTGTACATTTTCGAGCGCAAGCCTGCAAATTCGCTCATGATTTTCCCATTCAGCTCATCCTTCATTAGACCAGAAATCTTTTTATTCATGAGTGGTAAATTGAATTGATTTTAGTAGTATAGCTATGCCGGTTCGAGCGCAAAATCCTGTGTATTTTTAAAGGGGCCTCTAAATTCACAAAAACGGTCTCAAAAGTGATTTCGACCGCAAAACCCTGTGTATTTTAAAAGGGGGGCCTCTTAATTCACAAAACGGTCTCAAAAGCTCTTCGTGGGCGTGGACGAGCATAGTTGTGGATGATTACGTCATGAAAGCTCTTCGTGGGCGTGGGTGAGCATAGGTGTGTGTGTGTGTGTGTGTGTGTGTGTGTGTGTGTGTGTGTGTGTGTGTGTGTGTGTGTGTGTGTGTGTGTGTGTGTGTGTGTGTGTGTGTGTGTGTGTGTGTGTGTGTGTGTGTGTGTGTGTGTGTGTGTGTGTGTGTGTGTGTGTGTGTGTGTGTGTGTGTGTGTGTGTGTGTGTGTGTATGTGTGTGTGTGTGTGTGTGTGTGTGCGTGTGTGTGTGTGTGTGTGTGTGTGTGTGTGTGTGTGTGTGTGTGTGTGTGTGTGTGTGTGTGTGTGTGTGTGTGTGTGTGTGTGTGTGTGTGTGTGTGTGTGTGTGTGTGTGTGTGTGTGTGTGTGTGTGTGTGTGTGTGTGTGTGTGTGTGTGTGTGTGTGTGTGTGTGTGTGTGTGTGTGTGTGTGTGTGTGTGTGTGTGTGTGTGTGTGTGTGTGTGTGTATGTGTGTGTGTGTGTGTGTGTGTGGTCAATGTGAATATACTTAATTTACTCTACAAATGTTTCTTGTGTATACAGGTGGTTGAACGGGGCGAGCGATCTAAAAATAGAATAGCCTTTGGGTATGTTTGATAAGAGATAGCGGATATATTCTTTCAAGGAGGGTCTCGTGAAAATTTCCAAATGTTTCAGTTTTAAACGAAATTATTAAATTGATTAGAATTAAAAATATTATGAAAATCGAGAACATTCGCTGTTATGAGATCATGGGTATGTTGTAACATGCTATGAAATTTGATTAGGTACATGATCAATAACGAACACCTCACCACCAGAGATAATTTCTAAAAATATTTTTTCGGCAGGAGATTATTTTTCTAAAATTTTACTACCAGGCGAGCATGAATTTTAATTATGTAGAAAGCATGTATCCCATGGCCAAGAAACTCTCTGCAAAGCTTTTTGTTCATGCTATGATCGCTAACATACGCACAAGAAAAAATCGACTGATAACGCCATAGCGGCTATACTGCTGGTGCTATGCTATGAGTAAAAACGAATTTGGCTAGCTATGCCTAAGTCTAGCCGGTCTTATCGGGTAACATGTATAGCAATTTTGTTTTAATGGGTGTTCTAAGCCAAGCGAATTTTTACTGTTGGGGGTTATATGCGCCTGGTATTGAAGGTAATGTCTCGGGCGTACAAATTAGTGAATAATAGCACTTAAAATTCAAACTGCAAATAAAACTTAGAATTTAACATAGTGAAAATACTACTACATATGGATTGATTCTTCACAATAGGATTAAATGCTGCATGTTGGAAATACCGGATGTTTAAACCTAACAACTCTGGAAACAAATGAAACATCTTGTATCATACATCGGGGGCCAATAGGAATTTTAAAATAAAACAGTTTTAAAACGTTATAAAATTCTTTTATTTCACATAATTTATAATAACACCACCCCAGCAATCAGCCCCTACGTCGAGGATGTCTGCGCTGGTCCTCCGCCTCCAGCTCAGCATCCCAATCGGTCTCAGGGGCCTCAACCCGCGCCTGCCTATCCACCACCGAACCAGATGCTCCCTCCTGCTAAATGTACAGACATAGGCCCCATGCCCGCATTCGCAGAATATATATAGGGTGATAGATACTTACGCTATTGCAAACTATATATGTATACTAGTTGAACCATTGTAGTGAAATGCTGCATGTTGGATATACCGGATGTTCAAATCTAACAACTCTGGAAACAAATGAAACATCTTGTATCATACATCGGGGCCAATAGGAATTGTAAAATAAAACAGTTTTAAAACGTTATAAAATTCTTTTATTTCGCATAATTTATAATAACACCACCCCCAGCAATCAGCCCCTACGTCGAGGATGTCTGCGCTGGTCCTCCGCCTCCAGCTCAGCATCCCAATCGGTCTCAGGGGCCTCGACCCGCGCCTGCCAATCCACCACCCGAACCAGATGCTCCCTCCTGCTAAATGTGCAGACATAGGCCCTATGCCCGCATTCGCAGAGGTACGCCTGCAAAAATCAAAAAGGTTAATATTACGATTAATGGTATTTTCCAGAAATGGGGTACTTACAAAAGCCTGCAAAAATCAAAAAGGTTAATATTACGATTAATGGTATTTTCCAGAAATGGGGTACTTACAAAAGCCTCAGGTATCATGTCCTCAGTGTGAGGTGTAAACACCTCACGCCAATCCAACTCCCCACGGAGCAGATAAACAAATGTTTACCGGCACTGGGGAAGATGCTGCCAGCTCCTCTAGGTCCTCGTGGATCGACGGCCATGCGGGGTGCCGGGGCGCTTGTAAAACTATGGCTAGTCGGTGTGCTGTCTGTTCCATGTTTTGCTTTTAAATGATTTTCTAAAATCATTTTGCCAATTTTCCATTCAGATTGTACTAACCAAATTTTATTGAACCTTTTTAAAAATTCCCACTGGGTGGTGACATTTATCTAAGAATTAAAATTTCTACAAATTTTATCTAAAAAACTAATGCTTTCAAACTTCTATAAGGGGCAAATCATGTGAAACTAAATTTTGGCCTGCTGATAAGCCAGTTGTTTTACTAAAAAAAATATTTTGGCTAAAATCTGCTATGAATTATACTGTATGAAAAATAATAAGGCAAACCCGCCCCAACAAGCTAATTTATAGCGCCGGAGAATTCGTGGTTTTCTGGAATTTCGGTCGTTACAAATGTTTGAAATTTCGCATATGAAGCCCCAAAGAATACATTGATTTGTCTATGAAAAATAAGCCTGTAGGATGTGGTTTTCTAAAATTTGATTAGCGCTACAGTGAAATTAAAAAAAACGAGATAGAATATGAACTTTTATAAAATTTGGTGTTTTATTTCTATGCAAAATCTGTTTTATGTATCCAATACAAATTAAACTTTCCAAAGTTTAAATAAAGGTTGTTAAACCGATGATTTAGGTATTTTAATTTTATTTGTGCATCTCGTATAAATTACTTTTGAAAACCCCTGTAAATTCTCTTTCAATAAATACTTTTGAGCAGCTACCCCCCGAAATGTCGTTGTTTATTTACTGTTGATACCACATCTTAAAAGCGGACTGGGCTGACATCTCCTTCAGGTTTTGGTGTGTTTAAAGATTCATCTAGACTGTAGGAACTGCTTTGTGTAGTTCACACACAAGGGTCTCTTTACCCATTGTTATTGAAAATGATTTTCCATATTTATACAAATGAAACTCTTCATGCTGCTAATTGCCCAATACATCCACTATAGGCGAGATATATGCACGATGGTTGCTCACCTTATTGCGTAAAACAGATTTGTGTGAAACGATAACATTCACTCACCCTCATACAAAATATTCCTAAAACGCAAGGAGATTATTTTCTAAAATTTTATTACCTGGCGAGCATGAATTTTAGTTATGTAGATAGCATGTTTCCCGCGGGCAAGAAGTTTACTCTAAGCTTTTTGCCCATGCTATGATATCTAGCATACGCATAAGAAAAATCGTCTGATAACACCATAGTGCCTACTATGTTATAGGTAAAAAAACGAATTTGCTTAGGTCTATCCGGTCTTATTAGGTAACATGTATAGTAATTTTGTTTAATGATTAACCCAAGCCAAAACGGTTATGCTCACCTGGTATTGAAGGTGATGTTTCGCGTGTACAATTTAGCGAATAATAGCGGTTAAAAATTCAAACTGCAAAGAATACATTGATTTGCCTATGAAAAATGGGTTTTAACACCTTTATGAGGTGGCCTGCGATGCAGCAAATTGTGAAGAAATTTCAAACACGTGGGGGTGGAAAAGAAGTATAAATTCTATACCCCTAACGCGTGTCATAAACCTACTATCATAGGAATAAGCAAAAGGGAAAATAAAAATATAAATAATTTTCAGACTTATAGTTTTTATTTCAAATAATTACATTGAGAATCTTTAATCTTTTTATTATTTCTAAAGCTCTTCTTCCCATCGGGTTTTTGCTATATTCCAATCTAAATTCATCCACCAGTATATTGGGGTCTGTAGTTTTTCGAATATCAATATCAACATCATCGTCATCATCATCATCATCACTATCATAACCCCGGTCTTCAGTTTTAGGCATTAAATCATTGCTCGCCGGTGCTTGGGTATACAAATAATCTTCATTTTCGCTCAACTTTTGCAATTTTTTCATAGGTTTGTATTCATCATCATCATTTTCATTCCAGGGTGTTAAATGGTTCTTTCCATCCAATGTACTTTTATTCTCATAGTCATCACATTTAAATGTATGAGTCGACCGTTTCTTATGTCGTTGAAGGCTATCTCTGCGACTAAACGGCTTATTACATTCAATACACATATGTTCACTAAGGTTGCGGCGGTCTAAAGCGCTGTTATTTTCGTTACATTTTTCAGAAGCAGGAGAATTTTCACTGACAATCTCTCTATTCCGTAAGGAT
The DNA here is from genome assembly GCA_963930735.1 of Dioctria linearis. Lineage (NCBI taxonomy): Eukaryota > Metazoa > Arthropoda > Insecta > Diptera > Asilidae > Dioctria > Dioctria linearis. The sequence continues at coordinate 146,456,410 of OZ005742.1, read as the reverse complement.
TATATGTGGAACTTTTAAGAGTATCAACAGGTGTTGCTTTGTCTTCTTTCTCAGAGAATCTTCGTAATGCGTTAATTTTGGTTTTCAAAACTTCTCGTACACTATTTAATCGATCTTCATTATCATAGTCTAAAGATTCAATGTTCGAAACAGTTTTTAATGTACCAGTTTCATCAATATTATTCGATTTTCCCATGTCATGGATATTTCTTTTATGACGTAAGAAGTTATCCCGCCGAGTAAAGAATTTACTACAGATGGGACACTCCATGGTGTTTGCTGGTATATATGCTTTTACCACCATCACCTAGCATGCATAGACTTATATTGTAACGAGAGGAGGTGAAGTATCTGATAAGAGTAGTAAAGAGGAGGAGGAAGAGGAGTAAGGAGGAGGAAGAGGAGTAAAGAGGAGTAAAGAGGAGGAGGAGGAGGAGGGAGTGAGGGTGATTGGTTTTATTTGGTGTTACTTTGGTGTTACATGTTGTTATTTTGGTGGTACATGGTGTTATTTGGTGTTATTTTGGTGTTACTTGGTGTTATTTGGTGTTATTTACTGATACTTTGGTGTTGGTTTGGTGTTGCTTTGGTGTTATTTGGTGTTATTTTGGTATTACATGGTCTTATTTGGTGTTACTTTGGTGTTATTTGAGTAAAGCATTTACCCCAGATAGGATACTCCACGGTGTTTGCTACTCAATCACCCAAGGAAACTGATGTGGAATTAATACCAGAAAATAGTGTAGTGAGTGTTGAGGAGGCAATTGAAGGATTTAGGCAAGACTTAATAAACAAAGAAAAAGACATAAGCGGAATTATAGAAAGTGATCGTGTCTTTTACAGACATTTCAAATTAAACTTTGAGGAGGACAAATCGATGAGAGTTCGATGTACATATGATAGCAACTATGAGCGGAGAACACTAAAAATATCTTGTTATGAATATCATGAACTTGAAGGAGAACGAATTTTGAGTAATGGTGAAATCGAATACTTCAGAGAAAATGACTCCACATATAAATCCGACATCACATCTGTTGATTTGAGGAAATTAAAACAGACTTACAACATGGATATTTCATAAACTGCAGAGTTCCATCTGAAGTGAAGAGTTTAATATATATATATATAATATTATATAAATATGAGAATAAAACATGTTTTTTTTTTTGTTTTATAAAATTGTGTTTTATTAAAGATTATCCATAAATTTCTTATACAGGAAAACATTTTGTAATGCACATACACCACTATGTATCACACATCGTGGTACATCCTCATAAATTTTTCTCAATTCTTCTGATATAGGACACCCCTTTTCATCCAAATTGTAAATTGATACATTCTTTTCCAATTTAAATATATCAGTAATCCATTTAATTTTTTCATATCCTTTCACATATATGATTTTGTCTTGGAGAATGTCTTTAAAGAGGATGCTAACACTATCCTGAGAAGTAAATCCTCCATTCCAAACAAATCTATGATGATTTTGATTTAGCCATCTTGCTTGATTCTGTAGTTCTGGGGGTAGATTTTCAAAGTTGTATATTGGTTTCAAAATGAAATGCTGTATGTAGTTGATTGTCCTGAGTTATAATGGCAATTTCCTTCAAGATGAATGTATTTCTCGGTCCTTTGAACCCTTGAATATCAATGATGCAATTCATTTTTATAGTTTATGAACTTCACTAGTTAGAGGATTATACTGAACTATTCTATCATGTATAAGTAGACAGTATGCAGCAGTATTTTTCGGTATATTCACTGATGTTTGAAATTCTATGCTTACATCTACAGGTCCAGTTTTGAGATATTCATTTTGGCGTGAGCAATCAATAACAACTAAAGGTGCCAAGTTTTTGAACTCCTCTTTCATGAGTAAAGGTTCAGACCGGCGGTTGTAGTATGACTGTTGGAATTTACAATACATCTCATATAATATAGCGTATTGATCTATATTATATTTTATATTCAAATCATTGTATGGATATTTTTCAGAATTTAGATAAACTTTTAGGTCTGTTATGTTACAGTGATCAAATTTGGATGCATCTTTTTCACTCGAATCTTTACGGTCAGTTTGTAAAGCAAAAATCACATATCTTGGTTTTTCGAGTTGATTAACTGTTTTAACAGTCCATGTATGGTGGGTGGATTGTGGTGGTGATGGATATTCATACAAATCCCAACTTCGAAATACCATTTCAATCGGCTGATTACTTTCAGTATTTTTCAATAGAGATAACTTTTCCATATCGGCTACAGTAACATGTGGCAGATACCATTGTAATTTAAGTATATTTACTAACGCATCACAATCTTTAGCATAAATTGCATTCAGATCCGTTCTAGAACGAATCAAAACTAGTTCATGCTTAGCATTAATAACTATTTTCTTATAGTCTTCAGCAAATCCAAGAAGATATTTTAGTGGAATACAAATATTAAAGTCTCCTTCTGAGTTGAGAGCTATATTGGTGAGAGACCATCCTGAATTTAGAAGCATTTTACTCTCACTTTCGTTTAAAGAAAGTTTATTCTTTATCGTTGAGGTAAGACCAACATTTTTATTGCGATCAATTTGTACACCATTTATCTCATACCGGATCTCCTCAAATAAAAATGCCATCGAATTATTAGTTAACTTTACATCTGCAGTTTTGTTAGGCTTAGGAATACATTCCAATTTCCCTTCAATGTAAATAAAACTTTCACTTGGAAGTACATAGATGTCTTGATGCTGAATAGCTATACGTATTTCATCATTGTTTTTGAATGAGTTCGTGAAGGGTGAGTAACTATGATATTCAATTTTCGCAACACTATTATCATAGCTTGCAGTATCCTTTATACTCAAGACTTCACTCATTGCGTGTTCTTTATGATAAATCCTAAAGATCTCAAGTATTTCTTACTTTGTGGGGAAAGTTTGGACCTTTCTTCTTCTCTTTGAGGTCTAAATTCGGTGAGAGTTGCAGAAGAACTGGTGTTGAGGGTAGCTAATGTACGTAGTTTATCCTTATTATATATTATCATGTTTGCGGTTTAAGATGCAGCCGAGCTGTTATTGTCTCTCCCCTAAAATTTATTAAATCACCGTCCTGATCAATGAGCTTTAAGCTGATGGAAGTAATTCTTCGAGTGGTTAGTGGTAAATAAATGACATTCTTTGGTACTTCAACTATTTCATATCCAGGCCCCACCTTTGGGGAGAACTCATGTACTGTATGTACTAGTGTATCATTCATGAATGATCCACTTACTATATTGCATTCCACTCTTATTGCATTAACTTTAATTATATTAACTGGTAAATCTGATACATGCAATTTATTAGGCTCCAGCTGTCGCTTACTAAACCCTAAAAGGGATCCAATTGTACCCTCTTTGTTAAAGTAAATAGGTCCACTAGATTTGATTTCACTTTTCAAAGTATTATTGTTCGCACGCAATTTGATATGGTAACTCTCTTTACTTAATTTACTTAATTCATTCTCAAGATATTTAGCTATGTCATCTATCTCATACGATCCTGTGGGTATTTCTATAACCGTATTCCCAATGTGAAATAAATTATTTTTTTTATTCTCAACATTTGGTATTGAATTGTAAGTTTGGAAATCAATTAACCCACTTACATAATCCTTTGACAAATCTATGGGTGGGAAATACTCAGTTGTTAATATAGATGAATTTCCGGTTAATGTTAGTGTTAATGACATTGTGGTGTAATTTAAAATGACGCAATTATCTGGTTTCCTCCTCATTTATATAGATTTGTTAGGGTATGAGAATCATTTCAGTTTTAACCACCGGGGGATTCAGTAGTGCAAGGAAGAAATAAAAAAAAAATATGGAAAGATTAAATGATGAAGTGCAAATATTTCTTAAACATTTCGAATTTAGCAGATGAATATAGAGAAATGAACATTATGACTTCAAAATATGGGGAGCATTATGAATCCTGCAGTTGGGCTTACAATACTTCAACATCAGGTCCAGATACTTGTAACTGCCAGTATGTTAAAAGAGAATTTCTGCAAATATCCAAACTATTGAAGTTATATAATTGAATTAAGGGGCCTTGTTGTTCCTATTGTATAAAGGAAATATTTTAAATAAATAAAAATATATACATATAATCATATTCTTTTATTTATCATAACAATCATACAAAAATTTCAAACATAAATGACCAAATATTACTGAGTTATATGTTTGATATGGAGAATAATTATACCTTACATTACTAGTTAAATATTTAATGACTTCTAATGGCGGTTGTAGATTTCCAAAGCTATCAAAGTACTGAATATCTTCATCATTTTTATAGTACGCTACCCAATGAGTTCCTGGACCGGATGATATATCCAAGTTGATAATACCGCATTCCTTCTTCTTAAGTTTCTTTGGAAGCTTATTACGCATGAAAACTCCTCGAAAATGTGGTAGATCCTTTGCATATTTAAGTAAGTCTACCTCAGTTAGCGGTCTTTTAGGCAGCGTTTTCAATAGTTTTTTGACTCTGGGTTTAAGTACAACCCCAATCCTTTTTTATGAGGTTTTAAGTAAAGACCTTTTCCTACTAGCTTGGATTCCATTTCTTCATTATGTCTCTTACTCTCTTTGAGCTGCTCTTTTGCATCTTTAACAGAATTAACTGCATTTACAATAGCTGATGCACCTCCTCCTAGCGATCCTAAAGCAGAAAGACCGGCAAAAAAAAGAAACGAGGAATGGTAAAATACCACCAGTTTTTGGTATAGGTATGACTCGTGGAACTTTCACATTTTTCTTTCTATATTTAATTGTATCTCCTACTTCCTTTCGTGCCAACGCAATGGCTCTTTGCAAAGAATCAGGTTTTTGCCTTTGAATAGATTTTCGCGCCTTTGAGATAACCATCCGCAGGGTAATATCTTTCTTAACTTTTTTATTTTTCTTATAACTGCTCTTTTTCTTTTTATTCCTCATTTTCGCCATACCCACCATCGAATTTGGTCTTAGCATTCATGATATTGGTAACTAGCAGTGCGTTTGTACGCTCACCTAGGCTTGCGTCAGTAGATTTAACTCAACTCCAAGCCTTTTCAGCCAAAATGCGATCTGCTATGTTGCGATCTGGTGTACTTTTAAATTTAGAGCAAGCAATATCGTGTTCTTTACATGCGCTATCTAAAGGATTAATACCAGGATCACCTCGAGCTAATCTTTTTGCTAGCTTCGTACCAGGTCCACAATATTGGTAGCCTGGTAAGTGTAATTCAAACGGCAACCTATTAATGAGTGTGTTAATTACCCTCTCCCCTTTCTTGTTATGTTCAAGCATAAGTATGAATGACTTTAGCCTTCAATACTCAGATATAAACTAAAAAAAGTATTTAAATTCAGTAAGCATTTATAGTTTTGTGTTAGTAATCAAAATGAAGCTCATTAAGCAAAATCTATCTCTACCAATCAGAAATAATGATTTTCAGAGCAATATTAAGGAAACTGGAAGACTTAGTTCATTATTACCAAATAGCATACGCGCTCTATTAGGCGGCCCCTCCAATTGTGGAAAAACAAATGTTATGATTAGTTTGCTGGAGCATCCTAATGGTTTGAGCTATGAAAACGTTTATGTGTATTCAAAATCACTCTATCAATCAAAATATTTATATTTAAGAAAACTTTTGTCGCCCATAAAAGGATTAGGCTATTATACCTTTTCTAATAATGATGATGTTATACCATTTGATGAGGCAAAACAAAATTCAATTTTTATTTTTGATGATGTAGCATGTGGGAAACAAGACAACATACGCTCTTATTTTTGCATGGGTAGACATAATAACATTGATAGTATCTATCTTTGTCAGACTTATACTCATATACCAAAACACTTGGTACGAGATAATGCTAACTTTCTCATTTTATTTAAACAAGATGATACAAATCTTAGGCATGCTTATGATGATCATGTGAATACGGATATGAATTTTGATACTTTCCGAGATATATGTGCTAAGTGTTGGATGGATAAATATGGGTTTCTAGTAGTAGACAAAGACAGCCCCTTAAGCAGGGGCCGTTACCGTCAGGGATTCGATATATATATTTCCATATAAATATAACAGACCAGTTAAAGCAGTCAACAGATCGGTTAAAGCTGTTAACAGACCAGTTAAAGCAGTTAATAGACCTGTTAAAGCTGTTAACAGACCAGTTAAAGCAGTTAATAGACCCGTTAAAGCTGTTAACAGACCAGTTGAAGCAGTTAACAGACCCGTTAAAGCTGTTAACAGACCAGTTAAACCAGTTAATAGACCTGTTAAAGCTGTTAACAGACCAGTTAAAGCAGTTAATAGACCTATTAAAGCTGTTAACAGACCAGTTAAAGCAGTTAATAGACCCGTTAAAGCTGTTAACAGACCAGTTGAAGCAGTTAACAGGTCAGTTAAAGCAGTTGACTGACAGAACAGTTTTAAAATAATTATTAATACCAAAATGGGTAAAAAGAAGGAATTCATTATGAATAAGAAGGAGTTAATAAAGGATATTATTAAAACTAGAAATGCTATCAAGAAAATGTATCGAACTATAAAAACAGGACGAATCGATGTTGAATCTCAACTTGAAGAAACATTTAAGCCCATAACAAAACCACTTAGAGAGCTTGTAAGTGAAACAAAAGTAAAACAGGGGCTTCATACTGATATCAAGTCAGAACCCAAAAGGAAACTAAAATAAATGGTGATGAAGATAGCTTCGAGTTAAACCCAAAACAAATGTATATGAAAATGGAATCAACAAGCACACCACTGAAGTATAGAGATTCTTCTTTAATGTCATCACAAGACGAGTATGGAACACCAACTCATTCAAGAACCTTAGCTAATAAATCAGATTTAAACTTATCAACTGGATTAGTTAATAAATATTGAGAATTTTGCCAAGCCAAAAGTCCTAAACTTGACTGCACTTATGGTGTTTATATGGATAATGGAGGATGGAAAATTGGGAAATCTAGAATTGACATTGATGCACAAAATTTTATTATTAATGGGAAGCAATATACCATAACAACTGGCTTATGCGAACTTCTTTTTATGAAAGAACCATCAAAGATATCATATGGTGAAAAAGACTTAGCTAATTATCGAGAAATCTTGGAAGATTCTAATGCCCATAGACGTGATTATAGTGCAGATGGACAAACTAAAGGTAGTAAAGGCCCTAGATATAAGAGAATTATTAGAAAATTTAGCAATCATGAAGGTATGGGGCTCATGAAGCTTCCCAGAGAGTTTACGTTTACTGGGATGATCCAAATGAATTGGTAGACAGATTACGGCTTTTAATTGGCTCTCAAGTAGCTGGGAATAATAGTCATAACAATGAAATTGTTTCCATTATTGAGGAGCTAAGAGAGTCTGATTTAATTTTATAAAAAGCCTCCTTCCTCCTTTTATGTATTTATTCATGAAATGAGTGTTGACAAGTTCGGGCGATCGCTAAGAGATGGTAATATTGGACGAGGTTCTCCTGGACCTCGAGGAGAACGAGGTCCTTCTGGACCGCCAGGTGAAAAGGGCTCCACCGGACCTGCTGGAGTGGGTTTTCTGTTAACATCAGATAAAAACTATGATATGCAATTCAACAGCATTAAGAATCTTAAAAATCCTGAAGAAGATCATGATGCTGAAAGCAAGCTATATATAGATGAGGTGCTTGATAAGTATTCAGATTTATGCAGATCTCTTATTAGTTTAGAAACAAAGACAGCTAAGAGTGAATTAGGGGAAAATCTTGCGAATGTCCATAATATTATTAAAACAACTAGAGAGAAACTGGAAACATCAACACAATCACAATAAATATGTCATTTGAAAAGTTAAAGATTTATATTGATACAAAGTGAGAAGACATTGACAAGAATTTACGAGGTCTAATAAATGTAGAATCACTTATAGTCAAAGCTAACAATGAGTAAAGAGGCCCTTGTAAGTGAGCTGCACAAAGCAGCTCGTCGAAATTTTCCTCGACGTCGTGTCATTATGAAAGATTTTGATGATCTCTGGCAAGCAGATTTGGTTGAAATGGGTGCTTATGTTCGTGAAAATAAAGGCTTCCACTATTTACTAACAGTAATAGATACATTTTCAAAATATGCTTGGGTAGAACCTATTAAAAATAAAACTGGAAAAGAGGTAACGGCTGCAATGGAAAAAGTTCTAAAAAGCGGTCGGATACCTAAACATTTGCAGACAGATGATGGTAAAGAGTTTTATAATAAAATATTCCAGACACTAATGCTAAAGTATGGAATTAAACACTATTCAACTTTTAGTATAATGAAAGCCTCAATAGTTGAAAGATTTAATAGAACATTGAAAGGCATGATGTGGAAAGAATTTAGTAAGAATGGTTCCTATCGTTGGATTGATTTTGTACACAACCTTGTTCATGAATATAATAATAAAAAGCATAGGACAATTAAAATGCGACCCTCTGATGTTAATCACTTTAATAAAAATCTTCTACTGCAAACAGTATACAGTCACATAAAAATGGTGGATAGAGCTAAATATAAAATTGGTGACTATGTTCGCATCAGCAAGCACAAACACATATTTGAAAAGGGGTACACACCAAACTGGACGACTGAAATATTTAAAATTAAAACTATACAAAATACAAATCCGGTGACATATCTTCTAGAGGATTATGAGGGGCATCTAATCAAAGGAGGATTTTATGAAAAAGAACTACTGAAGACAAAATATCCACATGACTACCTTGTTGAGAAAGTGCTAAAGAAAAAGCGGGATAAAGTTTTTGTAAAGTGGTTGGGTTTTTCCTCAAAGCACAATTCGTGGGTTAATAAAAACAATGTATTTTAATGTAAGAAATAAATTTATTTTTTTATAAAAATGTAATACTCTTTTTATTTCTTCTTTATACAAAATCTAAAATCATTTCACCACATACTTCATGAGCTGGAGGCGGAGGACCAGCGCAGACATCCTCGACGTAGGGGTTGATTGCTGGGGTGGTGTTATTATAAATTATGTGAAATAAAAGAATTTTATAACGTTTTAAAACTGTTTTATTTTAAATGTTTCATTTGTTTCCAGAGTTGTTAGGTTTAAACATCCGGTATTTCCAACATGCAGCATTTAATCCTATTGTGAAGAATCAATCCATATGTAGTAGTATTTTCACTATGTTAAATTCTAAGTTTTATTTGCAGTTTGAATTTTAAGTGCTATTATTCACTAATTTGTACGCCCGAGACATTACCTTCAATACCCGGCGCATATAACCCCCAACAGTAAAAATTCGCTTGGGTTAGAACACCCATTAAAACAAAATTGCTATACATGTTACCCGATAAGACCGGCTAGACTTAGGCATGGCTAGCCAAATTCGTTTTTACTCATAGCATAGCACCAGCAGTATAGCCGCTATGGTGTTATCAGTCGATTTTTTCTTGCGCGTATGTTAGCGATCATAGCATGAACAAAAAGCTTTGCAGAGAGTTTCTTGGCCATAGGATACATGCTTTCTACATAATTAAAATTCATGCTCGCCTGGTAGTAAAATTTTAGAAAAATAATCTCCTCGCGTTTTATGAATTGAGATTTTGCACGGGAGGTAAATACATTATCATCTGCATGAATTCCCAAGGCCAATTTTACACAAAGTTGGGTTTCGGGGCTTTTGAACTACCCGCAATGATTCTTACCCTCCTCTTCTTCTGGTTACAGACCTATCCCCATTTGAACCCCCATACATGCATACATACGCATTCGGCGTTATTCTTTGCAAATTTTACATTTCGTGCTTTGTTTATATGTTCACTTCAAATTCCCCCCAGCTGTTCTACCTCCAGTGTATTAAAAGATCATTCTACCCTACATAGCAGAAGATAAATTTTCATCATGTTCTTTATCAACCTCGTATTCTGGTCATTGAGCCAGTTTCATACACGTTATCACCATTATGAATTTCAAGGTCGGTTTTACGCTAAATTTATTATACGAAAAGTCTGGGGGTCAGTTTTCTAATCAGCTTCGTATTGCTGTCATAGAACTATTCTCATACGAATACATTACGCTGTCGGCACACTTCTTATCAACGATAAAACGTCATTATGCCGAAAAAATATTTTTAGAAATTATCTCTGGTGGTGAGGTGTTCGTTATTGATCATGTACCTAATCAAATTTCATAGCATGTTACAACATACCCATGATCTCATAACAGCGAATGTTCTCGATTTTCATAATATTTTTAATTCTAATCAATTTAATAATTTCGTTTAAAACTGAAACATTTGGAAATTTTCACGAGACCCTCCTTGAAAGAATATATCCGCTATCTCTTATCAAACATACCCAAAGGCTATTCTATTTTTAGATCGCTCGCCCCGTTCAACCACCTGTATACACAACAAACATTTGTAGAGTAAATTAAGTATATTCACATTGACCAAACACACACACGCGCGCACACACACACACACACACACACACACACACACACACACACACACACACACACACACACACACACACACACACACACACACACACACACACACACACACACACACACACACACACACACACACACACACACACACACACACACACACACACACACACACACACACACACACACACACACACACACACACACACACACACACACACACACACACACACACACACACACACACACACACACACACACACACACACACACACACACACACACACACACACACACACACACACACACACACACACACACACACACACACACACACACACACACACACACACACACACACACACACACACACACACACACACACACACACACACACACACACACACACACACACACACACACACACACACACACACACACACACACACACACACACACACACACACACACACACACACACACACACACACACACACACACACACACACACACACACACACACACACACACACACACACACACACACACACACACACACACACACACACACACACACACACACACACACACACACACACACACACACACACACACACACACACACACACACACACACACACACACACACACACACACACACACACACACACACACACACACACACACACACACACACACACACACACACACACACACACACACACACACACACACACACACACACACACACACACACACACACACACACACACACACACACACACACACACACACACACACACACACACACACACACACACACACACACACACACACACACACACACACACACACACACACACACACACACACACACACACACACACACACACACACACACACACACACACACACACACACACACACACACACACACACACACACACACACACACACACACACACACACACACACACACACACACACACACACACACACACACACACACACACACACACACACACACACACACACACACACACACACACACACACACACACACACACACACACACACACACACACACACACACACACACACACACACACACACACACACACACACACACACACACACACACACACACACACACACACACACACACACACACACACACACACACACACACACACACACACACACACACACACACACACACACACACACACACACACACACACACACACACACACACACACACACACACACACACACACACACACACACACACACACACACACACACACACACACACACACACACACACACACACACACACACACACACACACACACACACACACACACACACACACACACACCTATGCTCACCCACGCCCACGAAGAGCTTGCATTTTTCTCTTCAAGTTCATATATTAGAGAATCTGTATCTGTATACATGACTTTACATTTATCTCCAAATTCACGCTGCATAAAACTGTAGTGGAAATCATAGGGGCATATATTTGAAATTTCCAAAACTGCCATTCCAATATAGAGGGGCTTATTGAATAAGATTTTGAGTCGCCTTAATTCCACAGCAACTAAATTCTCATCAAATATCGTTGCACTGTGGAAGTTGGGTGCCGCAATCCGAGCTTTTGCACCATAGCGATCTTCCCACTTTATGCAAAGCTTTATATCGCTATACTTGCGAACATTTTCCATGGTCTTACCAAAAGCTGCATTATTCATCTTCTTATAGCTGTCCTTCTCATGATCGCTGGTAGCCTGCTTCCGTTTGGCGGTATTTAAGTCAATATATGGTTTAAGCCAAGCTGATTGGTTGAATTGAAGAATTCGGTGCACTTTTCTCAGGATGAGACCATGTGATAAGCATTGCTTCAAATTTCGGTAGTGTATAACATATTTAGTTTTAGGATTTAAAGTTGTCAAAAGCTTTTCTAATTTTGCTCCAGGTGGTGCTGCATGCTCAGAGCAAAACGGTAAATCCTTATGTGTATCATGTAGATGTTGAGGATAGTCCAAGTCGACTTCGAATATGTATCCAATTGGCGAATCATCAGGAATCTCGAAAACGTTGATATTGGGAGCATCAACCCATTTGAATCCTCCGGTTGGTAAATGCTGTGACATAGCCCATCCATAAAGGTTATTTACATCATAATACATCAGGTATTTCTCTTTCTCATCAGGCTTAAAATCATCCATATATTTATTATTTGCTTTACTATATCTGTTCGAGCATTGACTTATACCACCTCGAATACCTCTCTCTATGAATAGCAGTATATCTACATCGGTTATCAGCTCTAGTTTCACTTTGGTATATTTTAACATTGCATCCCATGTTAGACCTGGCATGGTGTAATAATGTCGAGGATCTAAATTGTACGTCTTCATACAGACATCTCGAAAGTTCTCAAACACATCGGCCAATAGAAGGATATCAGTTTTCAGGTATAGATCGGAATATTCGCCAATTGTCTGTATTTCAAATGTCCTCCACACCTTTTCTGCGCGGCTGTAGTCCTCAGCAGATATATCACCGCCAGTCATTTTATTATAGAATTGCTCCTGTGCTGGCAAGTGTTGGAAATCCAATTTTTCCCAATCGTCAACGAAGTAATATGGGAAGACACCTTTGCGCGTAAGTAGTTTAAAGTCATCATCATCCAATTCCTGCCATACAGCTCTTGTAATATTTAATTTATCCATTGGAAGCAATGATGATAGCTTATCTAAGGATTCTGTCATAAAACGGAAGGAATCGATGAATCTGAATTTGATATGAGTGCCTTCAACGTGCTTGGTGAACGAGATATATCTTTCTTTATTTATTGGTAGGAGATCCACTTTCCCAGGAATAGATGTAGCTATATCCTTAATAATGAAGTGAGCATCATATCCAGATAAGTTGTGAAAAATGACTGGAACTATGGAGCAATCTTGATACATCAGATTACATGCATTGTGCGCTGGCCCTCGGTATTTTCCTGTTAAAAGAATTTATGAAAAAATGAATTGAATTATGATTCTCAGTATTTACCTGTTAAGTGGCAATGGTCCCGGACTAGTTCCTCATCGGCTGCAAACGTTTTTTCACATATATGGCAGCAAGTATTTTCCATATGTGAACGCCGTTCCTCTTTAGTCAGCTCTTGCATTGGCCTGATGTTCAGCTTCTCCTGTGCAGCTATGGAGACAATTTTTTGCAATTCTAATGCAAACCATTGTTGACAGTCCTTGCCTCGATATGCTCTGTAATATGAGAGCTTAGCATCATGTTTGCAGTGGAAATAGAATCCTATGCTATGAACTTCATGTTCCTGGATTCGCTGTGTATTTTGTTCGTTTCCCTGAATCGGCTTCAATATCGACTCAAGATCGGCATACACACAAAACGGGACGGGATTCTTATGGTTATAATTCTTATATTCCAATCATTTCTTTTCCTCTGGGGGAAACATAATCCTACAATCATTTTGCTTCTCGCATTCGGGAGTGTGTGATGCTAATTTTTCCGCAGAGTAAAAGTAGAGCAAACATCTATCGCATATATACTTTCTGCTCTTTCTTTTTGAAGTTTGTTTCGATACAAGGCGCGAAAGATCTTTAATCCAGCAGAAATGATATCTGCCAGCATCATCATCATCATCATCCATATGATCTTCATCCTTTGAATTATCATAGTCATCTTGTATCATAAGGAGATTTACATGCCGCTCCATCCTGTGTTTCGTAAGTCTAACTGGAACTGTTGTGAGGAAACGCTCTTTCTCTAGGATGAATACGTTAACTGATAAATCGTTCTGTCCTTCAAATGGTTTAATCTGGTTAAGCGTAATGGGAAATGTTATCCCAGTTAAATTTAGTACTGTAGAGTAATGTGGATACAATGAGGTCGTATCAGAGCGAACATTTGCTGCTGGATATAGCGCTGATGTTACTGCCCACGCGAAGCATGCTTCATCATTATTTTTCACATTGATGCAAGCTTGCTTTAAAGCAATTTCCTTCGGCAGAGGTATATACGAAGATCCTCGGAGCTGCTCAAACTTGTTGATGTGTATTGCTAGATGTATTATAGAGTGTAGTGCCCAGCAACTGTCTTTTTCCTGGAATTCTTCCAGCTGAGTGTTTATTAGATCTAAAATGTTTGATTTAAACCACTTCTCTAAGTTATCATCTGCACTAATTGCAGCATTTCTCGCTTGGAAATATTTAATGTCTTTTATGTTTTCATTGTCAGCACTTTGTTTAATAATTTCGCCGCAAAACGTTGTAGAAACTTTAATATTAAAAAAACCTTTTAGAGTGTTCTTAATGCGGCGCATAAATAACTTGGCAGCGTCTTGCATAAATAGCTTCGGATCGATATGTTTTAACTTTGCAATAACACCTTGTCGAATTCTGTCTGCGAACGCTGTCTTTACTTCCTCCCACTTTACAAAATCACTTCTTCTTACGCGAGTAATTCCTCCACCTCGACGGGGAGTTCTCAATAGTGCTCTCAATGATGCTCTCAAAATGTCGTTTCCTAGCACTCTTATTGCACTTCCGAAATGCAACTTGAAATTTATGCATGTTTCTATTGCACTTTTGAGCAATATAGTCTTTATTCACTGAATATTTTAAACACTTCGACACATCTTTTCGCAAATTTTCAATTATTGAAAAACTTTTATTTACTAACACCGAAGACATTTTTAATTTTTTATGTACTATCACTGAGACTCACTAAAACTGACTGATGCTCCCCAAGAGTTTGCTTGGGCTTTTATAGCAAAAGTTTGTAAACATGAATGATCCTGCTGTTGCAATAATCATTGCACAGGATGAATTCCAACGAATTTGCTTACAGGCTGAGATGATATCGAATAAAAAATAAAACACAAAGAAACATAAATCATCCAAATTAATTTGATTACTTTATTCTGTTGGTTGAATTTGCAAATAAGATTGTTTACATGAATGCATACATGAAAATGTGAAAATTTGTTTACATTACAATGAAACGTTTCGATCAGCAAAATTCTTGGAACAATAAAATTTTTGGCTGCCTACAGGAAGTGTGGGTATCAAAATACGTGAAAAGAATAAATGTGCTGATATTGCTTAAATTTGTTTACACAGGTGTGCATGCATGACTCATTCAGCTAAAATGCGAATATTTTAAACAGGAAGTTTACACAGGTGTGTATGAACCATTCAGCTTAAATGCGAATTTGTTTACAGCGGCGATATCAAATTACATCATAAACAGGGGAAGCATGCCTAATGTTTAGTTTGATTCCCAGAACCCCACTGCCCCAGAACGCCTATAGAAAGTCATCCGGAACTTTTGATATCTACAAATTCCTCACTAAGAAATATTCAAGTAAAAAAACAGCAAATCCAAGGCGACATTATGCTGATATCTACAACTCCCCAAAGTAACTTGAATTATTAGTAATATTGAATGGAAATATCGCTAATATCTCGAAAACCACAGTCCGTAGAGGATTTCTGATGAAAATGTTGTCCTCCAACAGTACCAATACCCTATCCATCGGCACCTGCTAGAATCTATTGGTATGAAAAAGAATAGCATAGGGTTAACTTGAATTATTACTAATATTAACTATATCTAAAAAGGTAAAATCGCTAATATCTCGAGAACCATAGCCCGTAGAGGATTTCTGATAAAAATTTTGTCCCCCATCAGTATCAATACCCTATCCGCTGGCACCTTCTAGAATCTATTGGTATGAAAAAGAATAGCATAGCGTTAACTTGAATTATTACTAATATTAACTATATCTAAAAAGGTAAAATCTCTAATATCTCGAGAACCATAGCCCGTAGAGGATTTCTGATAAAAATTTTGTCCCCCATCAGTATCAATACCCTATCCGCTGGCACCTTCTAGAATCTATTGGTATGAAAAAGAATAGCATAGCGTTAACTTTAATTATTACTAATATTAGTTCAAAACCAAAAAGCCCACATTTAGGCGCAACACTTGAAAACAGCAAAATCATAATAAAAAATCCTACATTTATGCGCAGCACACCATGAGTAAAAAAGTAAAACTTGAATTATTACTGAAAAAGTTAATGTCATCTCCTGGTCAGCCAGACGGTAGGAAAGGAATTCTCCAGGCAGGCCTTGTGACGTAGACCACTAGACGGAATTCCCCTCAGTGACCCAGAATCCGATCCAGAAACCACCAAAATAGTTGGAATCTACCTTGCACTTTTTGTATGGAAAAAGTGTCCTGGTACCCCCATAGCTACACTACTCTAATACTGTACTTTCAATTATCGCAATCCAATTACAATACTTCAGCCTGTTTATTACTTTCGGTTGTTAACACTGCAATGTCTAAGACAAGACTCCTTCCTTTGGCGGTGACAACTGTTATATTTATAACCTAGAAACTCTCCAGATTATTCTGGAGTGTTCTATTCCCGAATCTTCTTGACTATTCTATGCATTCTATTCCTGTACCTTCTCGAAGATTCCATCATCGATTCTCCGAACCCGAAGTTGTTTACTCTCCATTGCCAGTAGGTGTCACCAGTTCTCTCTTTCTATTGCACGTACCACTGCCCCCTTCTTAAATTTGTTCGTCCCGAACAACAGGTGGTCCATGGTCTTGATCTCGTAGTATTGACACAAGCGGTCCAAATGAACAATTTTACGCTTGCCTATTGTGCCACGCTGAATCCTGCATACTACGTCATTAATTCGAGTTCTACTGAATACGGTCCCTCCCAGTGTTGTTGTAATTTTGGAGGACGTACCGTGTGTCGTTTCGGGTTGTACAGCCAAAGAAGATCACCTTCGTTAAATCCTGAGGAATTAGCACGTAAGTCATAACGGGTCTTCATCCGATCAGTATTTGCTGCTTTTCGTCCTCGTGGCCTCGTGTACATCAGCTAATTGTTCTTTGAGCTCCGACACGTAGTCCTCTGGTAACTTTTGGTCACCTCTGGGGGTACGATTTGTGGTCGCTGAGTAATCGTATCTCTCCTCCGAATATGACCTTTGCTGGGGTTTGTCCGCTACTGTTATGAACAGCTGATCTATAAGCCTTCAGGAATATACGAATATGTCGATCGCAATCGCGTTGATGATTTTCAACTACTTTTTTTAGATGCTCGATCAATGTTCTATTGAAGCGCCCTACCATGCCGTCAGATTGCGGGTGTAGAGGAGTTGCTCTAGTTTTTCTTATTCCCAAAATTTTACACATCTCCTGGAAAGTCCGCGATTCGAAGTTCCGTCCTTGGTCCGAATGAAGTTTGTGACGCACACCAAACCTACTAACCCAATTCGTCATTATTTGTTCCGCATTTACTGAAATAGTCAACTAATATATAACGGTTACCGCCATCCGTTTCCGGAAAAGGTCTAGAGAAGATGGTTGCCCATGGTTTTCTGCAGCCAACCAAAAACCAGTCACTTATTGCTGAGCGGGATTTTTTATATCGCAGATACCTTAGAATAAAGACCAATGAAAACCGTACACATTAGAAGTTGATTAGAAATCTGGTCAATTCTGGGGTTCGCGCAGCCAAGCGACGATACTTTAAGCAAAAGTTTGACTCCCAACTATTATCCAAAATCTTGTGGAAAAACTTGAGTAAGGCCTCTGTGTATGGCAGAGATAAATCCCAGTGTAACTTGGATCCTGACATACTTAATTCCCATTTCGCTTTTCTCCCTATCATCATATTTCCCTCAAGTAATGATCAACCTTGTTTAGTTTTAGATGTGTTGATGCCAGGGAGATAGCTGTGACAATTGGTGCTGTCAAATCTGATGCTGTGGGGCCTGAAGATATTCCGACTAGGTGTATCACTATTCTTCTGCCTTGGATAATTCATCCGATTCTACATATTTTTAACACCTGCCTTACCATGTCGATATTTCCTTCACCTTGGAAAATCGCTACTGTTGTACCGGTGGCTAAGATCAGTGCAGCTGAGGTTGCCGGTGATTTTCGACCAATTAGCCTGTTGGGATTTCTTGCTAAGGTTCTGGAAAAATTGATAGTACAGCAAATAACTGATCATTTGGAATACTTAAACTTATTAAGTCCTTTCCAGTCCGGTTTACGTAAGTCTCGTAGTTGCGAGACAGCCCTTGATTTCTCCAAAGCATTTGACATGGTCAATCATTCCAATCTGCTTGAAAATTTGACCTCAAACTTCCTTTTTCATCCCTCTGCTGTGTCCTGAATCCGTAGTTTTTTCTCCAAAAGATTGCAGCGGGTTAAGGTAAAGGATTGTGTGTCCGGTGTTTTACCTCTAAATTGTGGTGTCCCTCAAGGCTCTACTCTCGGCCTTTTGCTCCTCAGCCTGTATATAAATGACCTCCCCAATGTTGTTGTAGACTGTAAAATTCACTTGAATGCCGATGATGTGAAAGTGTATTTCGAGCAATAGGACTGGTGGAGGATTGCGTTGATAGGCTAAATTCCGACTTCCGCAATATTGCACACTGGGCTGATAACAATCTTTTATTGCTTAATGCTGGAAAGTCACAGTGCATTGCCTTCTATCGGAGAGCAGTTGAGGTATCTGATCTTCCACCTGTATTTTTAAATAACACAGTTTTACCATTTTCGTGTCGTGTAAAAAGTCTTGGAATCTTCCTCAATTCCGGAATGCAATGCTGTGATCATGTCAATAATATGACTGATAGGATTTATGGTGGGCTTCGTCGTGGTTTTTGTTTAATAATTGTGCATTTTTAAACTCCTCAAGTCGTTTCGACTTGCTGATACCAAATTTTCAATATTCAGTACCGCAAAATTCTTTCTTTGTTCGTGCTGTTCGAGCTTGGAATAATTTACCATCCAAAATTCAGCGTAAGAGCTCGACTCGAGGGTTTATAGAGCGAATAACGCGGTGCAGCACCGTAGTGGGATATACTTTTGGGTGTGTTTTAGGTGGTCTTGGCTCTGTGTTTTCTAGTTATTAGTTGTTGTATATTTGTAATCTGATGTTTTGAGTGATATTATAGTATTTTATTTTACGTTGCTAGTAACA
This sequence comes from Dioctria linearis, assembly GCA_963930735.1. Classification (NCBI taxonomy): domain Eukaryota; kingdom Metazoa; phylum Arthropoda; class Insecta; order Diptera; family Asilidae; genus Dioctria; species Dioctria linearis. The sequence continues at coordinate 146,436,868 of OZ005742.1, read as the reverse complement.
TATTTTTTCGAATTCATATTTAAATTTTTGATTTTCTAATGTAATTAAACTTTGTTTTTATATTTTAATGTCATTTCTCGCACTTTCATATTAATATTTACTTGCTTTTATTTATTCTTTTTGCCACTTTGTTTTTGTATTGAAAAAAAAATTGTATTCTTATAGTACTTTCCCAGGAATAACCTTATTCTAATTCTAAATTCTAATGTCTACATCTATTCTTTCAAAGAGGGCTCCGATATTATATTTATGCGTTTCTCCACTGCTTCTGTATTGCGGCCCTTTGAAAGCAACACATACAGTGCATATGCGGCACCACTCCTCCACATCTTCTCGCATATGTAGCCAATAAATCCTTTCTCGTATTTTGGAAACTGTTTTGTTCACTCCCAAATGTTCTTCAGAGGTTCTACCATGCATTTCTTCTGGAACATCCTTGACGTTTGATGCTGGCACGACTATCTGCAGTCGGAATGATTTCCACTTGTGTTTTAATATACCACATTCAACATGAAGAGAGTTCCATTGAGCCCAGAAACTTTTTAGCTTCTCGCTCCGTTCCGAAATATCCTTCCAGTCTGGTCTTTCAATGTCTTCTTTCCAAGCAAGAATAGGGGAAATGACCGGACTTTCTCGTTGTGCTGTTCGTAGGTCCTCTTTGTTCCAACCTGTACCAACGGATACCAACTGTATAGTGCCAGTAGTTCCTTTTTCCTCCATCCGGGCGCAATGTTTGCATTCACGTTTATATGAACGTCGTGAAAGGGCGTCTGCATTCCCATAGACACGACTTCTTCGGTGTTGGATTTCAAAATCATAAGTCTGGAGTCTTTCTATCCATCTCGCTACTTGTCCCTCAGGGATTTTAAATTGCAGAAGCCATTTAAGCGCTGCATGGTCGTGTGAAGGATGAATTTCTGCTCGTAGAGATATTTATGAAAATGCTTTGCTGAATTTACAATGGCAAGTAGCTCTTTTCTTGTACCACAATAATTTTTCTCTGAATTTGAAAGTGCTTTGCTATAGTAAACTAATGGAACTTATTGACCATCTGCCTCCTGCGAAAGCACTGCACCAATACCTACATTGCTGGCATCCATGTCCAATATAAATGATTTTCCCAGTTGTGGATAGTGAAGTAATGGAACTTCACAGAGCTGTTGCTTCAAATTTTCAAAAGTTTCGTTGCTTTTATCCGACCATATGAACGACATTTCTTTTTCTATAAGTTGATGTAGGCCCTTTGTTATATCTGCAAAACCTTTCACGAATCGCCTGTATTAGGTAGCTAGACCAAGAAAACTCCGTAATTGATGTTTGTCCTTTGGATCTAGCCAATTTTTGAAGGTTTCTACCTTCTCTGGATCGGTTCTTACTCCTTGTGATGAAACTATGTGCCCCAAATATTTTACTTCATTTTTGAATAGAGCACATTTATTAGCACTGAGCTTCAATTTTGCTTCTTTGAGTCTTTGAAGTACGTCCCGTAAGTTACTATTATGTTCCTTGAATGTCCTTCCGATTACTATTATGTCATCCAAGTAGATAAGACATGTTTTCCGGGTTAAACCACGTAGAACATATTCCATTAGTCGTTCAAATGAGGCTGGAGCATTACATAACCCAAATGGCATTACTTTGAATTGCCATAAGCCACTGCGAACTGAGAAAGCAGTTTTCACTCGGTCCTCGGGATGTATTTCCACTTGCCAGTAACCACTCTTCAAATCCATTGCGCTCCGGAAAGGGTATCCAACGTGTAATCAATCCTTGGTAATGTATAGCTATGTTTTCTCGTCACGTTATTTAGTTGGCGGTAGTCCACACAGAATCGGGTGCTGCTTTTCCCTAACCAGAACAACCACCGATGTCCAAGGGCTATTAAATTCCTCTATTATGACTTGTTTCTTCATGGAGTTCATCATATCTGCAACTTCTGGTTGTCTGGGTAATGGCAATCTTCGTGGTGTCTGTCGAATGGGCCTGGAATCTCGTGTATCGATCTGATGCTGGACAAGATTTGTTTTACCATAGTCATCATCATTCATTACAAATAATTCCGAAAAGACTTTTTGAACCTGTTGGGTAGTAGCTGGTATAGGTTTTGTCTCCTTGACATTACTACCATTATCTAAATTGACGATTTGGTAAACGGGTTCACAATTTCCAATTATAGCACCTTCTTTTAGTTGTACCTCATTTTCGGATGAGTTAAGCATTCTGACTGGAATTAATGTTGCACCTTCTGCCTTCACTAAAGTCTTGCCAACAATGATGTTAGATGTAACTTTTGTGGGGTTAGGCTCCACCAGATAGAATCGGCAGGTCCCGATGTCATCAGTAGGCTTTGTCCATATTAGTTTCTCGGAGCATGGCGAAAGAGTAATATTTTCACAGACCATCGTCCTCACTTTCGCAGAATAATCTACTCCTTCTCCTAGTCTCATAGGAATTTCTATGTTCCCATATTTGAGAATCCGCAATTCGACATCCAGATTTATTTTGTATGTGGTCTTGAAATTTATTCCAAGAATGCATTCATCTATTATGTCTGAAACCAGGAAAGTGTGAGAATATAGTAATTCACCTAGTTGAACCTCTAAAGTTATTTCTCCAAACACCTATGCTGCTGCTCCAGTTACTGTTCTTAGTAGATATTTAGTGGTGTTGTGAAGCCATTTATTCTTAACAAGATCTACTCTAATAATTGATCTCGAAGCTCCAGTACCGGTAATGACCGCGCAGTCATTTTTTCCTACACTTCCATATATAACAAGACTGCTATTATTTCTCTGCAACTGGCCTACTTGAATGATGACTTCGGGGCTATCGATTCCCCCAGCCAACTTCTGCCCCACAAAGTTGGTTTTTACATGTTTTCCGACTGATTTCTAGTCTCTCCACGAATCGCTTGTTCCCTGGCTCGACATCTTTGGCTTTCTTTCCCCTCTTCTTCTGGCAATTCCATTCCGCGAAGTTTTCGGTAGTCTCTTTGAAAGCGCCCTGGTCTATTACAATTCCAGCTTCGAAGGACACCACGTGAAGGCGGGCTCTGTGAGGATTGCACTCTGTTACAAGTACATTCTTCCACTGAAATTTCTCTTACTCGTACTGCACTCCGTGAAGCTTGTCTGGCGGATTCATACGCTAATGCATAGGGTAGTACTTCTGATGTTTATTTCTTTCCTGCTAGCCTTAACGCTTGTTGTAAATTTTGATCTGCAATAGCGTTCACAAATGCCACCATCGCCACTTCATTGAGAAAATCCGCATTCACGCTGGAGTATGAAAGATGCGCCAATCTTTCTACATCTGCCTGCAGTTGTTGTAGTGATTCGCCATGTTTTTGAATCCTGTTGCGCAACTGTAGGCGATATACTTGCTGCATGTGCTCATCTCCGTAACGTAATTCTATCGCCTATACTAATGAACTCTAATCACGTTGCTTTTCAATTGGTACAGTTTGTGAGAGTTCTGACGCAGGACCTCGAAGGGCTAACATCTATAGCTATAGCTTTGTCCTCATAATTCCATCGATTTACCTCTAAAGCTACCTCGAATTGACTTTTGAAGATATGCCACGAATTTTGTCCATCAAATATTGGAGGTTTCATTCTACATGTACCGGATATTTCAATTCCTTCGTGCCGAGGTTGTCGATGCTTCATCCTTTCTATATCTGCGTTAACATTTTCAAGTTGCTCGGTAACGTTTTGCTGAACTTCCGAAACTTTTTGTTGCAATGCCTGCTCAATTCCTTCAATTTTCAAATTTTGTTCTTCTAAAGAACGTTTTAGAAAATATTTCTGATCCTCCAAACGAGTTTCTATACAATTCTCCAGAGAACTCTTTTGTTCGTCCAAGCGGGTTTCCATAGATTTCTCCTGCTCATCCAAACAGGATTCCAGAGATTTCTTTGTTCCTCGAGAGAATTCTTTAGTTCCTCGAGAGAATTCTTTTGTTCGTCAAAACAGGCTTCCATTTTGCTCATTAAGCTAGTCAATGGAATAGCTTCCATTTTCATCGCAGGCTCTACTTCAGCTTCTTCCAAGTTCTCTTCGAAAACAAATGTCTCAGGATTCTTTCCTTCCTTTATCAAAGCTTTTCCAAGTCGTTCGACTAGTACTTTCTTTGCACCTGTCGTTTGTAATGACCGGTTCCTTAACTCCACTTTCAAATCCTGCATTCGAAGCTCCTCCACTTTGCGCCCCATTACTATAGTAATTCACTTACAGTTGAATATAAATTATTTTCCAGAACTTTCAAAATTTAACACAATTTCAGAAAATTAATCACACTTTGAATTTTTAAGTCAATTGCCACCATTTTATTTCTCCAATTTATTTCACTTCTGACCCTAGTTGTTGTGAGTGTGGCCTTTGGTTCGTTATTTAAAACAGAATATTATATATTTAATATACAAGCTCTTTATTTCACTCTAATCATATAAAATTCACAACTCAACTTTAATTATCGCTAATACTTCCGCCTGTTTTTTAGTGTCTCTTGTTAACACTGCAATGTCTAAGACAAGACTCCTTCCTTTGGTGGTGACAACTATTATATTTATACTCTAGAAACTCTCCAGATTATTCTGGAGTGTTCTATTCCAGAATCTTCTTGACTATTCTATCATTATATTCCTGAACCTTCCCGAAGATTCCATCATCGATTCTCCGAACCTGAAGTTGTTTACTCTACATTGCCAGTAGATGTCAACAGATGACTCTTTCTATTGTACGTAACAATATTATAGGTAGGTACCTTAGGCTAATAAATAAATTATTATAAAATTAGGAATGACTTATGCTATTTTCCAGATCGCGTCAAATTTGTAATGCCTCCTTTCAGCCATCGCGTCAACAGCTTCGGTTCGCAGCAGCCAGTTGTACATCATTAAGTTTCTTACATATAGTACGACAGCTAGCAACGTCACCATCTCCTTAGGCATACGGTCCATCTGTCTGGTGAGAGGGGTTGCGTTTACCTGTGTTCATTCCGTTCCACAGCTAAACAAAGCAGTTTTCAAAATGATTTTAGTGCGATTTTTTCTTTTTTATTAGTTTTTATAAGCATTGAATAATATAAATTCATTATTCCGAAGCAGTTTCTTTGCTGCTAGTACTGTGCCAGACGCTTTTTTTCGATAAAAAAAAACATTTTATTATGGCTGTAATTTTTATGCGAGCTAGTTTAGATATCGATGCAACAACATGAAATTAATTTTCCGGGCAGAAATTCGGTTGATTGTCAGTAACCAAATCGATTGGAGTATGATAGGAAATAAATGTGTAGAGTAAGGCCGCCAAGACGTTGGTTTTTAAACAAAAAAACAACGTCTTGTACGGTGCCAGCAATGAGGAAACTGTCTGGGAATATTGAATTTATATTGTTCGATGTTTATGAAAATAGATGAAAAAAAAAATCGAACTAAACTCTTTTTAAAAACTTCTTTCTTGACATGCGCAACGGAAAGGGCACTGGTAAACGCAACCCCTCTCATCAGCCAGACGGGCTGCACGACTATTGAGATACTGTTAGGAAAGGCATATAAAAAAACTAGCCAAAATAAAGTAATTTCTCGAAAACGTCGCTAGTTCTTAGACTATTCAAGTCACATCGAAATTAGACGCTATTTTCTACATCTGGAATATTCTTGGAAAGAAGCTGGAGAGGCCAGAGATGTTACTTCCTCAGCTTCAACTCCTACAACAGGAGTCGAAGAAGAAGAGGAGGTACAACGATGTTGGTCGGTTAGAACGACTTCATAGGAAGGTGGAGGAGTTGATACAGGAGCATCGATTGGCCGATTCTACTCGTCCGTAGATGTTACCTGGAATACTAGAAAATTTCGTTGGTGTCACTCATGAAGTGTGTTCGGTTAGTGATCATCTTCTTGTAGTGGCGACCAGTATTCTAGTTGAATTAAGAACTGCATACTGGATATTCAACAACTATTTGTTGAATTCCGAGCAGTTCATCCATGATTTTATTAAATTCTGGCACAATTGGCAAGAGAGGAAAGCTGACTTTCCTTTTCTTAGTCAATGGTGGGATGTTGGATTCGATCTTTTATCGAACCGAGTTTCAATCGAAGTGGCTATCAAGCTTTAGCTTATCGGCCGAGGTCTCTCGGGTGGCAGCTCTTCTCCCAACTTAGCCGGAGTTGATTCTTTATTTTAATAGAATAAAGGAACGCTTGGCAACACAGTCTTTCAAGCACAGCTTGCAGTTTGTGCTGCGCGGCCAATCACGCTGGCTGAGTGAAGGCGATTCTCCAACCGAGTACTTCTTTCAGGCAACTAGACGACGTACTGCTTCTTGTGAGGTCGAATCGATAATTGGTGAATCTGGACAAGTCCTCAACGGACAACAGCTATCAGAATACATTCGAGACTATAACAGTAGTCTGTACTCTGAATCGACGTCTACAACATCCTCGGCCACTCATGAATTTCTAGAGAATATTCCCACTTTCTCTGAAGACATTAAAGATCTCCTAGATACAGTAATCATATTGGAGGATATGATCGCTGCGACAAAGGATCTAAGGCTACACATTTCACCTGGTTATGACGGCTTGACTCCAGAATTCTTCATACGTTCAGGCATTTATTAATTCCTGACCTTTCGGAAGTCTTCAATTCGGCGGTTGAGACGCATTCAGACTTTCCTTCTAGTTGGAGGAGGTCTGTTATGCGCTTGATTCCAAAGAAGGGAGATTTGCAGAGGATGGGGAACTGGAGGCCAGCAACCCTATGCAATGTGGACTACAAAATCGTCTGCAAAGCATTACGGGCGATACTCAGCTCAGTGATTTCTTCGGTAATACACCCGGAATAGTCCTATTGTGTACCTGGTCGTCGTATCTACGACAACATCGCGGTAGTCAAGCATTTGTTTGTCTACCATGAACAGACAAGTACACAAATGGCCATGATTTCATTAGACCAACAAAAGGCTTTTGATAGCGTCTCACACGAGTATCTCTTGACTGCTCTCGAGGCATTTGGGTTTCCGCTCGGGTGGCTCGATATCGTTGGGAAGCTGTATAGAGATTCAGCGATTTTTATTAAGCATCAAGGACAAGTTCTGGCTCCTAGCTCGTTTCATCGAGGTGTCAGACAGGGCTGTCCATTGTCAGGTATGCTTTATGATCTTTCGTTGGAGCCGCTACTGGTGAATCTTCGTTGAATGCTCGGACAATATTTTGTTCGTTTATCATATACCAATGTGAGGCCTCTTATGTTGGTGTATGCGGATGATCTGTCTAATTTCGTGACAATAGATGAAGCTTTTCCGGTCGCTTGTGTTGTTTTCGAACAGTTCGAACGTATAGCGGGCGCTAAAATCAACCTTATTAAGAGTCAAGGCTTGTGGTGTGGAAGGTGGAGAGATCGTACAGATACTCCACTGAACATCCAATGGACTAATACTTGCCTGAAGTATTTAGGTGTGTATATCGGACGCGAGCGTAAATCAAATAATACCCGTATCGCTCTTGAGAAACTCCCTAGAGCTGTAAACTCATGGCGTAGTCGACTGTTTCCATTATCCTTAATGGGTAGGTCAGTCGTGATAAACTATTTGATTACCTCGTCCATCGTTCATCTGCTAAAGTCTGAGACGTTTGATAAAGGCTTCGTAGATTCTCTTCAAGCAAAAGCAATAGACGCCTTTTGGTGCGGAAGACGCTGGGTTGCTGAAAGCACGCTCTGTCTGCCAGTCAAGATAGGTGGATTGGGTCTCACTAACTTGGTTGTGAAATCAAGGTGTCTCCAAGTGCGTGCATTCCAAAGAGTGTTTTGCCAGAGAGACAGCTTGATTTCTTAACTGTGGATGAATGTACTGGGAGGGATCGGCATAGGGTAGTATTACTACCTGCACTCTGTTCGACCACCCTATCCTCGTGACTGGCCAACGATTCAGACCTTGGGCAGAATCAGGCCAGCATTTCACCTTAAGTTTTAATCCTGAACTAATAGATTCAGTGTTCAGTAATGCTCGAGGTTTTGAAGCTGACACGCATACACTGAGGGTTCTCGGAGATATTATTGATATCTCTGCAAACTGTCGAATAAACACTAACACTCCACAACTACACGACCTGGCTGTTTCTGCGCGGGAGAGATTTCGCCAACTTGGGACCAATGACCCTGCCGCTATGTTGGAAGATGCTTCCGTTCTGAACACACCTTTCAGCACACTTACAACACGTGTGCTCCGTGACGTGTTTATGTCCATAAGACCTCCGGAGTATACAGGATACAACAGATGGCGAACACACCTTGGGGTGAATATGAGCGTGATGGGAGGGATAACTTGCGGAGTATTCTACAGTTATTCTTCTAATTACAAAGATGCTGATGTAGCATTCAAACTGCTGCATCACAGTCTTGTGCATCCTAAACAGTTGTCACATATTGACCGGCGGGTTCAGAGGATTTGCATAGTTTGTGCTGGTGAAGGCACCCTGTTTCACAGGTTCTTCACTTGCCCAGCTTTGCAGGGTCTAATGGATCTCGTGCGTTAATCCACCCGAATTTCGGCATTGCTAGGACATCGTTTCTATCGGGACGAAAGGTCTGTAGTCGAGTAAATTGTTTGATTAGCTTTGTGTTGACACTGGCCAAATCTACAATTCACCTGTACTACATGAGAGTCGGAGATGGGAATCAGAACACTGACCCACAACACCACGCACAAGCACTTAAGCGCCACTTCGTTGACAGATTGAAGAGACGTTTACGTCTTGAATATCTGGCAACGAATACAGACACATTCAACTGCACATGGCAACCACTATCGTGGATGCAGAATGCAGCTCTTGTCTTTCGCTGGTGATAGCAGGCCACAGCATTTGCAACACTAGTCCACGGAGCTTCTTCCAGCTTAGGAATCGTTGCAAGTGCTGTGGTAAGAACAAGCACTCTGTTAGAGATGCTAAGCTGGAGGGATGATGAGGGCAGTTTATAGAGGTCTATGATACTACAGGCTGCCCTAGCGGGACTCTATAACGGTATCGCGTAAATTTTTTCGTTCCTTCGGATATTAAGTTTTTTATTCGGTTTCGGTCTCGGTGCAAAATTGCAAAATTTTTTGTTGAAATTCGCTCGTTTAGGTCATTATTTTTATTAGATTATTTTGGAAATTTGGAACTCCTTGGAACTGCCACTTACCTAATTGTCAAAATTGGGACTGTTTCTAAATTTGTGTGTCATTTTTGTTGTTCACTAGTTGTATTAATTGTTTTAATTGTTTTTAATTTCCCATTTTGACTGTTTATAAGTTAGTTTAGTTAGCTAGTGTCTTTTTTACAATTTTGTGCCTTTTTCCAATTAGTTTTAAGAAATATCTAAAAATGCCAAAATTAAAGAGCAAATATAAATAAAAAAAAATTATTATTATTATAGGGTGTAATAGGTAAAATTAAGGAGGAGGTCTACAGTTTACAGTTTTTATAAAAAAAGTTATGTTAATGAGAGAGGTCAAAGTAAAATAAAAGGTAAGAAAATCCGATATTTTTAATTTAGACAACCATAATTCTTGAGGGGAGAGGTATAAGGGGCTGGTCGTTGGAGATGTAGGGTGTTTCGTGAAAAAGTAGATTTTTTCCTTAATCACCCTGTAACTCCTAAACGGTTGATATTGTTCCCCCCCCCCCCCCACCCCTGCTATACAATTTTCGGTTCGTCTAGGTGAGTACTATCTCCTCTTGCTCTATTGACCTCCTACGAGAAAACATCCTGTATATCTTTACGATAAACACCCTGTATACTACAGCTCTGTGAATGGATTCACCATAGTCGGTATATACCTACTTTTGGAGTTCTAATTTCAAGAACTCCGGGATAATAAAGATATTTTACGTAAAAAACTTCACGGAAGAATTTGTTTACTGCATCCGTTATAGTCTAGGAAGGTCTGCCGTTTGTTATAACCTGGACGATAAAATCATACAGTACATATACTAGGTTTGTTCATAATTTTGGAATGCATACAAATAATAATGGTATAAAAAAAAGTTAGTTAAATACACATGAGACATGAATATAATCATTTCTGTCCGTCCACATGGTATCTTGAGAACGCGTTGACGTAGCGAGCTGAAATTTGGTACGCAGTAGTTTTATCTATTGCCATTTCCCTTAAAATTTTGTAGCTCATCAAACGGAGAAATGTCTAGGAATTCCAAAATCTTCTGTAGTGAGCTAGACATTACTTCCGACGGTGTGAGAAAGTATTGACCGAGAAACCTGAGTCTTCTCTGAGCCAGTTTTTCGCAACATCAAAGCAACAAAGAATGTGTTCTGCAGTTTCCTCTTCAACTTCATACAATCTGCACATTTCGTCGCTGATAGTGATATGTGCAGATTCTTTTTAATCCGACAGAGTTCCGTTAAATGTCAGAAGCCAACCTAGATTCCTTTCTATATTTAGTAGCTCGGAAGATCTTTTCCTGAAGTTATTCTCCACAAAGAATTGTGAATGCATACACGCAGCTATCAGTATTCCTCCAGTGGAGTTCAACTTTTCTTTTACAACCGCCGTAGCGCCAAAAACCCACTGAAGGGTAGGAATTCCGTTTCGGATCCTTTTCTGGCTAGTTGGCCCCCTTTCCCGTTGTCTACGATATTGCTGTGTGCAGGCACCCATATTAGTGCCAATAAATTGGAGTGCTTTAGTTTAATTAACTCCAGCAGGCAGTCCCAAATCAGCTTGGAGTTGAATATATTTGATTGAAGAGCCAGTAATGCAGCTCTGCAGTCAGAAAGTAATATAGATATTTTTGTTCCTGTGGGTTCTCTTGATATTTTCCTTAATTTTATAGCTCAATTGCATGAATTTCTGCTTAGGATGCTATGATAGTTTCATCGAGACTAGCATATATGTCGATCCAGGGTCTGAATCCATATCCTCGTACCACAATTCCCTCTTTTGTTTTTGTTGTGTTCTTTGTGAAGGGCCAGTTAAATGAATAGAAACGGTGTACTTCTAAGCTCTACTTTATTTACTAGACTACCAAAATTTACACGTCTGATTTCTAATAGAAACTGGATACGAATACCTACAAAATACTATACTATGAAAAGTTACAAGCGATATACAATCATCTAATTCAATGTATATATTCTATGTACCTACTGTAATGATTTGTTGTCTGTATATACCAATGAATAAATGCATGTCTGTATTCCTATAATTAATTATGTACTAACATACCTTCCACGTTAATTCATTTTCTTCGTTTTTGTCGTAATGGGTCTGGTATGTAAAGTTCTTTTACACCTCTTCTATCTCTGGTTGAACGTCCGATCCCTTCTTGAGCTTCATCTACCACTTGACCAGTTGGCGTTTCCGAAGTGGATGCTTTACGTGCTTTCGTCGCAGCTCCAGATGTAGACTATTCTATTGAAACTACCTCAGCTAGATTTCGCGCCACATTGTAGTCTTCAAATTCAGCTTTCCGGATCTAATTTGAGTGACGTCTAAAATATTTTCCGGATGATTCGATTAAGCACATTTTCCTGCCAATTAGCTTTATTACGACTCCTTTAATCCATCTTGGCCCAGCATTACTATAATTTATAAAGAACACCTGTTGGTTAATGCCAAGATTTCGGGGAGTTATTATTTTAGGAGTTTCCTTTTGCGGAACGAATAATGATAGTAGGGTACGCGGTTGTCTCCCTTGAATTAATTCGGCTGGTGATCTTCCTTCTGCGTTCGGAGTTGTTCTATATGTTACAAGATATTCTGCTAATGCACTCTCCATGTCGTGCCCTTCTTGATATATTTTCTGAACTGCTTTTTTTAAAGTTCTGAGAAACCTTTCGGCTTCTCCGTTGGAGGCTGGGTGGAAAGGTGCAGTTGTGAGATGCGTGATACTATTCTGTTGGCAATAGTTCTTAAATTCAGTTGAGGTAAACTGCGTACCATTATCTGATACTAACCCTTCGATGGCAAAAATATTGGTCAGCGCTTGAATAGTTGATTTCGAAGTGGTTGATGGCATAGAGAGAGTGTATGGATATCATGAATATGAATCTACACATATTAGGAACATCTTGTTTTTAAAATGACCAGCAAAATAAATGTGTATCCTTTCCAACTAGAAAAATCCTTAGGTGGATGGTCACTGTTTTGTTGCCAAATACGACATTTCTGTATAGAAACTTCAATATCTTGGTCGATATTTGGCCACCAGCAGTACCGACGGGCCAGCTGATTGGTGCGTACTATGCCCCAATGACCTCGATGGAGCATATTCAATACAGATATTCTTAAATTTTCTGGAATGATCACTCTGCTGTAGTCGGTTTGAAGAATAAATAAGCCCTTGTGAATTTTTAGTGACAGTTGTCGTCGAAAATAGGGTTTCAGGTCCTCGTTTACAAGTTTAGAAGATTCTGGCCATTCGTTCATTACAAATGTGCTGACAGCTTTTAGTACTGGGTCTCGTTATGAAACTTTTTTAATTAATAAATTGTCTATAGGAAATTGTGGCACCTTTTCATTCATTTCCAACGATGACTCTAGGCAGACCTCTTCCATAGCATCGAACTGCTCATCAGGCCCTATTGGTAACCTGGATAAACCATCAGCGTTTCCGTGCTGATCAGTAGGTTTAAATTTAATAGTGTAGTTATAGGCGATTAAAGTTATAGCCCAGCGTTGGAGTCTTTGAGCTGTCATTACTGGGAGTTGCTTATGTGGGTGGAATAACGATACGAGAGTCGTATGATCCGTTATGAGCTCAAATTTGCATCCATAAAGATATTGGTGGAACTTCCGTACCCCAAATATGATTGATAAAGCCTCCTTTTCAATCTGACTGTATTTTACTTGATGAATGTTAAGTGTTTTCGATGCGTGCGCTATGGGTCTTTCTGATCCGTCCGTATATTTATGGGATAGTACAGCTGTAAGCCCGTGTGATGAGGCGTCACTGGCAAGGATAAGTGGATAATCACTCCGGTAATGTGCTAAATTAGTTGTAGCCACGATAAGTTGTTTAAGCCCGATGAATGCTTGATTCTGCTGACGAATTCAATCTCTGTGAAAAATTTCTAATAAATTTTCTATAATAGTTAACTTTTCCAATGAATGCTTGAACTTCTTTCAAATGTTTTGGTTCAGGTAAATGTTCAATTGCTTTGATTCCATTATTTGTTGGCTTCATTCCTTCTCTGGAGATGCAGTGACCTAGATTATCCACGTGCAATTCCAAAAATTTTGATTTATTGCATATAAGACCGTAAGTTTGAAAACGTGAGAATAGAGTCTCAAGCGTTGCTAAATGTTCCTCGTCTGTGCGGCCTGTCACTACAAAGTCATCGAAGTATGCTGCGCACCGATCAATTCCAGCCACAATTTGATCGACTGTTTTCTGGAAAATTGCTGGCGCTAATGATATTCCGAATGGTAATCTTTGGTACTGGTAAAGACCAAAAGGTGTGTTTATAACAGCATATTGCTTAAATTCATCTTCAAGCTCAATTTGAAAATAGGCTTCTGACAAGTCTATTTTTGAAAATATATGTCCTTTTTGCAGCTTTGTGAACAATTCCTCCGACTGTGGAATAGGACAAATGTCAGTTTCAAGCTGTGGATTAATCGTAATTTTGAAATTCGAAGTTTTTCGTTGCTTTAGTAATTACCACAGTTGGGGCTGCCCATTGACTGCTTTGTATGGATTTCAATATTCCTGCTTCTACAAGTCTATTAATTTCTTCTTTAACAAGGTCTTTTTGATCAAAAAGAGTTGGCCGGGATTTGAAAATTGTTGGTATAGCATTTGATTTTAGTGTTAAGCGAGCCTTAATTAATGTGCAGAGACCTAACTTAGGCTCGAAAATTGAAGAATATTTATTGGAAAGATTATCGATTTTTGTTTAAAATTATCAATAACTTATTGACCATCTGCCTCCTGCGAAAGCACTGCACCAATACCTACATTGCTGGCATCCATGTCCAATATAAATGATTTTCCCAGTTGTGGATAGTGAAGTAATGGAACTTCACAGAGCTGTTGCTTCAAATTTTCAAAAGTTTCGTTGCTTTTATCCGACCATATGAACGACTTTTCTTTTTCTATAAGATGATGTAGGCCCTTTGTTATATCTGCAAAACCTTTCACGAATCGCCTGTATTAGGTAGCTAGACCAAGAAAACTCCGTAATTGATGTTTGTCCTTTGGATCTAGCCAATTTTTGAAGGTTTCTACCTTCTCTGGATCGGTTCTTACTCCTTGTGATGAAACTATGTGCCCCAAATATTTTACTTCATTTTTGAATAGAGCACATTTATTGGCACTGAGCTTCAATTTTGCTTCTTTGAGTCTTTGAAGTACGTCCCGTAAGTTACTATTATGTTCCTTGAATGTCCTTCCGATTACTATTATGTCATCCAAGTAGATAAGACATGTTTTCCGGGTTAAACCACGTAGAACATATTCCATTAGTCGTTCAAATGAGGCTGGAGCATTACATAACCCAAATGGCATTACTTTGAATTGCCATAAGCCACTGCGAACTGAGAAAGCAGTTTTCACTCGGTCCTCGGGATGTATTTCCACTTGCCAGTAACCACTCTTCAAATCCATTGCGCTCCGGAAAGGGTATCCAACGTGTAATCAATCCTTGGTAATGTATAGCTATGTTTTCTCGTCACGTTATTTAGTTGGCGGTAGTCTACACAGAATCGGGTGCTGCCATCCTTTTCCCTAACCAGAACAACCACCGATGTCCAAGGGCTATTAAATTCCTCTATTATGACTTGTTTCTTCATGGAGTTCATCATATCTGCAACTTCTGGTTGTCTGGGTAATGGCAATCTTCGTGGTGTCTGTCGAATGGGCCTGGAATCTCGTGTATCGATCTGATGCTGGACAAGATTTGTTTTACCATAGTCATCATCATTCATTACAAATAATTCCGAAAAGACTTTTTGAACCTGTTGGGTAGTAGCTGGTATAGGTTTTGTCTCCTTGACATTACTACCATTATCTAAATTGACGATTTGGTAAACGGGTTCACAATTTCCAATTATAGCACCTTCTTTTAGTTGTACCTCATTTTCGGATGAGTTAAGCATTCTGACTGGAATTAATGTTGCACCTTCTGCCTTCACTAAAGTCTTGCCAACAATGATGTTAGATGTAACTTTTGTGGGGTTAGGCTCCACCAGATAGAATCGGCAGGTCCCGATGTCATCAGTAGGCTTTGTCCATATTAGTTTCTCGGAGCATGGCGAAAGAGTAATATTTTCACAGACCATCGTCCTCACTTTCGCAGAATAATCTACTCCTTCTCCTAGTCTCATAGGAATTTCTATGTTCCCATATTTGAGAATCCGCAATTCGACATCCAGATTTATTTTGTATGTGGTCTTGAAATTTATTCCAAGAATGCATTCATCTATTATGTCTGAAACCAGGAAAGTGTGAGGATATAGTAATTCACCTAGTTGAACCTCTAAAGTTATTTCTCCAAACACCTATGCTGCTGCTCCAGTTACTGTTCTTAGTAGATATTTAGTGGTGTTGTGAAGCCATTTGTTCTTAACAAGATCTACTCTAATAATTGATCTCGAAGCTCCAGTACCGGTAATGACCGCGCAGTCATTATTTCCTACACTTCCATATATAACAAGACTGCTATTATTTCTCTGCAACTGGCCTACTTGAATGATGACTTCGGGGCTATCGATTCCCCCAGCCAACTTCTGCCCCACAAAGTTGGTTTTTACATGTTTTCCGACTGATTTCTAGTCTCTCCACGAATCGCTTGTTCCCTGGCTCGACATCTTTGGCTTTCTTTCCCCTCTTCTTCTGGCAATTCCATTCCGCGAAGTTTTCGGTAGTCTCTTTGAAGGCGCCCTGGTCTATTACAATTCCAGCTTCGAAGGACACCACGTGAAGGCGGGCTCTGTGAGGATTGCACTCTGTTACAAGTACATTCTTCCACTGAAATTTCTCTTACTCGTACTGCACTCCGTGAAGCTTGTCTGGCGGATTCATACGCTAATGCATAGGGTAGTACTTCTGATGTTTATTTCTTTCCTGCTAGACTTAACGCTTGTTGTAAATTTTGATCTGCAATAGCGTTCACAAATGCCACCATCTCCACTTCATTGAGAAAATCCGCATTCACGCTGGAGTATGAAAGATGCGCCAATCTTTCTACATCTGCCTGCAGTTGTTGTAGTGATTCGCCATGTTTTTGAATCCTGTTGCGCAACTGTAGGCGATATACTTGCTGCATGTGCTCATCTCCGTAACGTAATTCTATCGCCTGTACTAATGAACTCTAATCACGTTGCTTTTCAATTGGTACAGTTTGTGAGAGTTCTGACGCAGGACCTCGAAGGGCTAACATCTATAGCTATAGCTTTGTCTTCATAATTCCATCGATTTACCTCTAAAGCTACCTCGAATTGACTTTTGAAGATATGCCACGAATTTTGTCCATCAAATATTGGAGGTTTCATTCTACATGTACCGGATATTTCAATTCCTTCGTGCCGAGGTTGTCGATGCTTCATCCTTTCCATATCTGCGTTAACATTTTCAAGTTGCTCGGTAACGTTTTGCTGAACTTCCGAAACCTTTTGTTGCAATGCCTGCTCAATTCCTTCAATTTTCAAATTTTGTTCTTCTAAAGAACGTTTTAGAAAATATTTCTGATCCTCCAAACGAGTTTCTATACAATTCTCCAGAGAACTCTTTTGTTCGTCCAAGCGGGTTTCCATAGATTTCTCCTGCTCATCCAAACAGGATTCCAGAGATTTCTTTGTTCCTCGAGAGAATTCTTTAGTTCCTCGAGAGAATTCTTTTGTTCGTCAAAACGGGCTTCCATTTTGCTCATTAAACTACTCAATGGAATAGCTTCCATTTTCATCGCAGGCTCTACTTCAGTTTCTTCCAAGTTCTCTTCGAAAACAAATGTCTCAGGATTCTTTCCTTCCTTTATCAAAGCTTTTCCAAGTCATTCGACTAGTACTTTCTTTGCACCTGTCGTTTGTAATGACCGGTTCCCTAACTCCACTTTCAAATCCTGCATTCGAAGCTCCTCCACTTTGCGCCGCATTACTTTAGTAATTCACTTACAGTTGAATATAAATTATTTTCCAGAACTTTCAAAATTTAACACAATTTCACAAAATTAATCACACTTTGAATTTTTAAGTCAATTGCCACCATTTTATTTCTCCAATTTATTTCACTTCTGACCCTAGTTGTTGCGAGTGTGGCCTTTGGTTCGTTATTTAAAACAGAATATTATATATTTAATATACAAGCTCTTTATTTCACTCTAATCATATAAAACTCACAACTCAACTTTAATTATCGCTAATACTATACTTTCAATTATCGCAATCCAATTGCAATACTTCCGCCTGTTTTTTAGTTTCTCTTGTTAACACTGCAATGTCTAAGACAAGACTCCTTCCTTTGGTGGTGACAACTATTATATTTATACTCTAGAAACTCTCCAGATTATTCTGGAGTGTTCTATTCCAGAATCTTCTTGACTATTCTATCATTATATTCCTGAACCTTCCCGAAGATTCCATCATCGATTCTCCGAACCTGAAGTTGTTTACTCTCCATTGCCAGTAGATGTCAACAGATGTCTCTTTCTATTGTACGTAACAATATTATAGGTAGGTACCTTAGGCTAATAAATAAATTATTATAAAATTAGGAATGACTTATGCTATTTTCCAGATCGCGTCAAATTTGTAATGCCTCCTTTCAGCCATCGCGTCAACAGCTTCGGTTCGCAGCAGCCAGTTGTACATCATTAAGTTTCTTACATATAGTACGACAGCTAGCAACGTCATCATCTCCTTAGGCATACGGTCCATCTGTCTGGTGAGAGGGGTTGCGTTTACCTGTGTTCATTCCGTTCCACAGCTAAACAAAGCAGTTTTAAAAATGATTTTAGTGCGATTTTTTTCTTTTTTATTAGTTTTTATAAGCATTGAATAATATAAATTCATTATTCCCAAGCAGTTTCTTTGCTGCTAGTACTGTGCCAGACGCTTTTTTTTCGATAAAAAAAAACCATTTGATTATGGCTTTAATTTTTATGCGAGCTAGTTTAGATATCGATGCAACAACATGAAATTAATTTGCCAGGCAGAAATTCGGTTGATTGTCAATAGCCAAATCGATTGGAGTGTGATAGGAAATAAATGTGTAGAGTAAGGCCGCCAAGACGTTGGTTTTTAACAAACAAACAACGTCTTGCACGGTGCCAGCAATGAGGAAAGTGTCTGGGAATATTGAATTTATATTGTTCGATGTTTATGAAAATAGATGAAAAAAAAAATCGAACTAAACTCTTTTTAAAAACTTCTGTCTTGACCCGTGCAACGGAAAGGGCACTGGTAAACGCAAGCCCTCTCATCAGCCAGACGGGCTGCACGACTATTGAGATACTGTTAGGAAAGGCATATAAAAAAACTAGCCAAAATAAAGTAATTTCTCGAAAACGTCGCTAGTTCTTAGACTATTCAAGTCACATCGAAATTAGACGCTATTTTTTAAATCTGGAGTATTCTTGTAAAGAAGCTGGAGAGGCCAGAGATGTTAATTCCTCAGCTTCAACTCCTACAACAGGAGTCGAAGAAGAAGAGGAGGTACAACGATGTTGGTCGGTTAGAACGACTTCATAGGAAGGTGGAGGAGTTGATACAGGAGCATCGATTGACCGATTCTACTCGTCCGTAGATGTTACCTGGAATACTAGAAAATTTCGTTGGTGTCACTCATGAAGTGTGTTCGGTTAGTGATCATCTTCTTGTAGTGGCGACCAGTATTCTAGTTGAATGAAGAACTGCATACTGGATATTCAACAACTATTTGTTGAATTCCGAGCAGTTCATCCACGATTTTATTAAATTCTGGCACGATTGGCAAGAGAGGGAAGCTTACTTTCCTTTTCTTAGTCAATGGTGGGATGTTGGATTCGATCTTTTATCGAACCGAGTTTCAATCGAAGTGGCTATCAAGCTTAAGCTTATCGGCCGACGTCTCTCGGGTGGCAGCTCTTCTCCCAACTCAGCCAGAGTTGATTCTTTATTTTAATAGAATAAAGGAACGCTTGGCAACACAGTCTTACAAGCACAGCTTGCAGTTTGTGCTGCGCGGCCAATCACGCCGGCTGAGTGAAGGCGATTCTCCAACCGAGTACTTCTTTCAGGCAACTAGACGACGTAATGCTTCTTGTGAGGTCAAATCGATAATTGATGAATCTGGACAAGTCCTCAACGGACAACAGCTATCAGAATACATTCGAGACTATAACAGTAGGCTGTACTCTGAATCGACGTCTACAATATCCTCGGCCACTCATGAATTTCTAGAGAATATTCCCACTTTCTCTGACGAAATTAAAGATCTCCTAGTTACAGTAATCATATTGGAGGATATGATCGCTGCGACAAAGGATCTGAGGCTACACATTTCACCTGGTTATGACGGCTTGACTCCAGAATTCTTCATACGTTTCAGGGACTTATTAATTCCTGACCTTTCGGAAGTCTTCAATTCGGCGGATGAGACGCATTCAGACTTTCCTTCTAGTTGGAGGAGGTCTGTTATGCGCTTGATTCCAAAGAAGGGAGATTTGCAGAGGATGGGGAACTGGAGGCCAGCAACCCTATGCAATGTGGACTACAAAATCGTCTGCAAAGCATTACGGGCGATACTCAGCTCAGTGATTTCTTCGGTAATACACCCGGAATAGTCCTATTGTGTACCTGGTCGTCGTATCTACGACAACATCGCGGTAGTCAAGCATTTGTTTGTCTACCATGAACAGACAAGTACACAAATGGCCATGATTTCATTAGACCAACAAAAGGCTTTTGATAGCGTCTCACACGAGTATCTCTTGACTGCTCTCGAGGCATTTGGGTTTCCGCTCGGGTGGCTCGATATCGTTGGGAAGCTGTATAGAGATTCAGCGATTTTTATTAAGCATCAAGGACAAGTTCTGGCTCCTAGCTCGTTTCATCGAGGTGTCAGACAGGGCTGTCCATTGTCAGGTATGCTTTATGATCTTTCGTTGGAGCCGCTACTGGTTAATCTTCGTTGAATGCTCGGACAATATTCTGTTCGTTTACCATATACCAATGTGAGGCCTTTTATGTTGCCGTATGCGGATGATCTGTCTATTTTCGTGACAAGAGATGAAGCTTTTCCGGTCGCTCGTGTTGTTTTCGAACAGTTCGAACGTATAGCGGGCGCTAAAATCAACCTTATTAAGAGTCAAGGCTTGTGGTGTGGAAGGTGGAGAGATCGTACAAATACTCCACTGAACATCCAATGGAATAATACTTGCCTGAAGTATTTAGGTGTGTATATCGGACGCGAGAGTAAATCAAATAATACCCGTATCGCTCTTGAAAAATTCTCTAGAGCTGTAAACTCATGGCGTAGTCGACTGTTTCCATTATCCTTAATGGGTAGGTCAGTCGTGATAAGCTATTTGATTACCTCGTCCATCGTTCATCTACTAAAGTCTGAGACGTTTGATAAAGGCTTCGTAGATTCTCTTCAAGCAAAAGCAATAGACGCCTTTTGGTGCGGAAGACGCTGGGTTGCTGAAAGCACGCTCTGTTTGCCAGTCAAGATAGGTGGATTAGGTCTCACTAACTTGGTTGTGAAATCAAGGTGTCTCGAAGTGCGTGCATTCCAAAGAGTGCTTTGCCAAAGAGACAGCTTGATTTCTTAACTGTGGATGAATGTACTTTGAGGGATCAGCATTGGGTAGTATTACTATCTGCACTCTGTTCGACAACCCTATCCTCGTGACTGGCCACAGGATCTAATCTCAACGATTCAGATCTTGGGCAGAATCAGGCCAGCATTTCACCTTAAGTGGAATGTTCTACGGTACACGCAAATCTCGTCGATTCCAATCAGGTTTAATCCTGAATTAATAGATTCAGTGTTCAGTAATGCTCGAGGTTTTGAAGCTGACACGCATACACTGAGGGTTCTCGGAGATATTATTGATATCTCTGCAAACTGTCGAATAAACACTAACACTCCACAACTACACGACCTGGCTGCTTCTGCGCGGGAGAGATTTCGCCAACTTGGGACCAGTGACCCTGGCGCTATGTTGGAAGATGCTTCCGTTCTGAACAGACCACCCCACACACCTTTCAGCACACTTACAACACGTGTGCTCCGTGACGTGCTTGTGTCCATAAGACCTCCGGAGTATACAGGATACAACAGATGGCGAACACACCTTGGGGTGAATATGAGCGTGATGGGAGGGATAACTTTCGGAGTATTCTACAGTTATTCTTCTAATTACAAAGATGCTGATGTAGCATTCAAACTGCTGCATCACAGTCTTGTGCATCCTAATCAGTTGTCACATATTGACCGGCGGGTTCAGAGGATTTGCATAGTTTGTGCTGGTGAAGGCACCCTGTTTCACAGGTTCTTCACTTGCCCAGCTTTGCAGGGTCTAATGGATCTCGTGCGTTAATCCACCCGAATTTCGGCATTGCTAGGACATCGTTTCTATCGGGACGAAAGGTCTGTAGTCGAGTAAATTGTTTGATTAGCTTTGTGTTGACACTGGCCAAATCTACAATTCACCTGTACTACATGAGAGTCGGAGATGGGAATCAGAACACTGACCCACAACACCACGCACAAGCACTTAAGCGCCACTTCGTTGACAGATTGAAGAGACGTTTACGTCTTGAATATCTGGCAACGAATACAGACACATTCAACTGCACATGGCAACCACTATCGTGGGTGCAGAAAGGAGCTCTTGTCTTTCGCTGGTGATTGCAGGCCACAGCATTTGCAACACTAGTCCACGGAGCTTCTGCCAGCTTAGGAATCGTTGCAAGTGCTGTGGTAAGAACAAGCACTCTGTTAGAGATGCTAAGCTGGAGGGATGATGAGGGCAGTTTATAGAGGTCTATGATACTACAGGCTGCCCTAGCGGGACTCTATAACGGTATCGCGTAAATTTTTTCGTTCCTTCTGTAAGCATCATAAGTCGATATCTACTGGCAATTATAGAGGTATATATGTCACGATACACCCGCGATGTATTTACCCGACAATCAAGTAGCCTTGATGAAATCGAGGAGCCTGAAAAAATAAAATGTGAAGGATACAAGGGATATACAAAAAGTCAGTAAAAGGTTGAGGACTAATAAATGAGTTTTATTTTAAAGAAATAAGTTGTCTTTTAGCTCAGAAGTGGGATTACTCACTAAGTTTTGCTTTCTTTAAAGATTAAATAAATTAAGCATTGGTTTTTGCGCGAAAATTCGCATCGTGCGCGTATATAAAAATAAAACTTATTTTACTTGTGAATCCTGGACAATTGAGTGAGAATACTATGGGTCGGTCGAGACGAAAACGATCCAGGAGTTCAAGCTCTGAAGGAAGTGTAAGATATCGTGAACATCGATATCGAAGTGAACGCCGGGAAAACTCTGTTAATGGAGGAGGCGGTCGTGGGAGTGAATTAAGAGCTAGCGGGGAGTCTGACAGACGTATTGTTCGACTAGAGAAAATGGTCGAAATGCTCTTAAAACAAAATTCAAGTGGAAACTCGCAACAGAACGGAAATCAAGTTCGATATGCAATTAGAAGTGATTGCATCCCCGAATTCGAGCCAGGAAATCCCAATTTGACAGCAACTAAGTGGATCGATAAAATAGAGCAGTTGGCAGCCATAAATGAGTGGGACTCAAAAACAATGATTTACCACATGCAGAATCGATTAACAGGACTAGCGAAAATGTGGTATAGCAATCTGAACACTTATGATCATTCATGGGATGAGTGGAAGGATTTAATAAAACAGGCATTTCCTGATCATCGAGATTTTGCTTCTACATTGAGGAAACTAGTCAATCGGAAGAAGGAAGAGAAAGAATCAATGACAGAGTACTACTACGCCAAGATGGAGTTACTCAATATTTGCAAGATAACTGAAAAGGATGCAGTATCGTGTCTTATCGATGGACTTCAAAATCCAAATTTACAGACTGGAGCAAGGGCAGGACGATACTTTACACCAGAAGTGTTGTATACGGAATTTCTTTCAACGATTATCGATGACGTAAAACCACTTCCGTACAATTTCAGTAGGCACTATGATAAAGATAAGAGAGACAGGAAACGTTCCATCACACAGATCACAACATCACCACATCAAGGAACACCAAATTTAGATATGAAAAAGTGGTGAAGTGCTTTAATTGCGGTGAACGCGGACATATTTCGACAAAGTGTACAAAGCCTAAAGTTGAGTGCTCCAGATGCAATAGATTGGGCCATGATGTGAATTCTTGCCACCACAAAATTAATAAAAACGCATTGAATTGCGAAGTGCATGACGAAAAACAAAATCGGTGTTATTTTGTCGACTGTTTGATAAACGGAAAAAGTTTCCGAGGATATATAGACACGGGATGCTGTGCAGTGATGCTTCGCGAAACAGATGCAAAGGTGTTAAGACTTCAAATACAGCCATGTGCATTAAAGATTGCGGGATATGCAGGAGGTTTCACAAGAGCCAAAGGTGAGGCTGAAATAGATTTGGACGTCGATCTCGCAAAGGCAACTGTAAAAGTACTTATTGTGCCGAATAATATTCAAACAATCCCAATAATAATCGGACAATCTTTCATAAATCATGAAAATGTGACAATGGTGATTAAAAACAACCAAGTGAGATTGTTTAACAAGGTGTTAGCCATCTTACCCGAGATTGAAAGCCTGCCTCCAGCAAAAGTTGCATTGTGGGCTAAGGAAACTACCGTCATTCCACCCCAACACGTCGGATATGTTGCAGTGTACAATAATACAGAAAATTTAGATGTATACGTAGAATTTCGAGAGAATCGGAAGCCAGAACAGGAGCACTGGATTAATCGTGGCATCACAAGGACTTCAGATGGAGCAATCTTGGTAGCTAACATGTCGAATGAACCCTTGACGTTTATAGCAAAACAGATAGTCACTAGAGGTATCCCCTGCGAAAAAGATGTTGAAGGGAAATTGGTAAGTAATTTAATAATTACTAGTAGTAAATTTGAACCATTCTCTTTGTCTGATATAACGAACCAAATTGATAACGGTATTGATGTGGAACATAAAGAAAAATTATTAAAGTTGCTAAATTGCTATCGAGACTGCTTTGCGCAGAACTTAAGTGAATTAGGGAAAACTGAAAGGTGCGAAATGAAAATTGATCTGAATATAGAAAAGACGATAGTCTATCGTCCCTACCGTATGTCATTCTCCGAACGACAAGTTGTACGCAACATAACAAGTGATTTATTAGAAAACAATATTATACGCGAGTCTGTTTCTCAGTTCAGTAGCCCTATATTACTTGTTAAAAAGAAAAATGGGGAATATAGGATGTGTGTGGATTACAGGAAATTGAATTCGAATACAATAAAGTTCCGGCAGGCAAACAACATGGGCAGTTACATGTTATTGAGAAATTAGCCATACCATTTGATACCCTACACGTAGACCATTTAGGACCGTTTGTGAAAAGTTCACACAGAAATACGCACCTGCTTACAATTATAGATGGTTTTACGAAATTTATATTTCTAAAGTCAGTTCCGAGCACGAAAGTCGCGCCGGTGATTAAATTATTTGATGATATTATCGGGACATTCGGCGTTCCGCGTCGAATTGTCTGTGACAGAGGTAGTTGCTTCACTAGTGGAAAGTTCACTGAATATTGTACGAGACTGGGTATAAAGAAGATACTCAATGCCACAGCTACACCACGTGCTAACGGCCAGGCTGAGAGATATAATCGAACGATTTTATCTTCAATTTCATCATCTAACGAAGATGAAAAAAAGTGGGACCAAACGATTCCGAGTATACAGTGGGGGTTGAATGTCACAGTAAATAAAACCACGGGAAAGTCCCCTTATGTACTTCTTTTAGGTTATACTCCACGTAGTCCTAACGATTCCTTTATAGCTAACGAAGTTTGCGAAGATGAAGTTAGAAATTTGTGTAAGAGCAGGGAAGAAGCTTCCTTGTCGATAAAGAAAAGTCAGGCTTCACAGAAGAAGTATTTCGATGGTAAACGTACCAAAGCTCCAACATACGATGTTGGCCAACAAGTCGTAGTCAAAAGATCAAAGGGATCAAATGATGGAGAGAGTAAGAAATTGTTACCGAAGTACGGTGGACCATATGTGGTCAAAAGGATCCTCGACCATGACCGTTATGTAATCGAGGACTTGCCAGGAGCGACACGTTCGCGTAGAAAATACACAAGGATATGTCCTAGTGATAAAATAAAATTATATAACACTCTTTCTGATACGGACGACAATGCGACAGACGTAACAAGAGACTAAAAAAAAAAAAAAAAAAAAAAAAAAAAAAAAAAAAAAAAAACAACTAAGATGCGTTAATAAGAACTTTACTTTTATTATTTTATTTAATTAGGTGCCACGTGGACGTGACAACCGGAGCGTGGCCGAGCTGTAAGCATCATAAGTCGATATCTACTGGCAATTATAGAGGTATATATGTCACGATACACCCGCGATGTATTTACCCGACAATCAAGTAGCCTTGATGAAATCGAGGAGCCTGAAAAAATAAAATGTGAAGGATACAAGGGATATACAAAAAGTCAGTAAAAGGTTGAGGACTAATAAATGAGTTTTATTTTAAAGAAATAAGTTGTCTTTTACTTCGGATATTAAGTTTTTTATTCGGTTTCGGTCTCGGTGCAAAATTGCAAAAAAATTTGTTGAAATTCGCTCGTTTAGATCATTATTTTTATTAGATTATTTTGGAAATTTGAAACTCCTTGGAACTGCCACTTAACTAATTGTCAAAATTGGGACTGTTTCTAAATTTTTGTTTAAACTTTACTTTTTTACTTTTTCACAATTCTTGTGTCCGTTTTTAGTCCCTTTTGAAAGTTTTGTCTTGCTTGTTTTCCTTTTTGTGTGTCATTTTTGTTGTTCACTAGTTGTATTAATTGCTTTAATTGTTTTTAATTTCCCATTTTGACTATTTATAAGTTAGTTTAGTTAGCTAGTGTCTTTTTTACAATTTTGTGCCTTTTTCCAATTAGTATTAAGGAATATCTAAAAGAGCCAAAATTAAAGAGCAAATATAAATAAAAAAAAATTATTATTATTATAGGGTGTAATAGGTAAAATTAAGGAGGAGGTCTACAGTTTACAGTTTTTATAAAAAAAGTTATGTTAATGAGAGAGGTCAAAGTAAAATAAAAGGTAAGAAAATCCGATATTTTTAATTTAGACAACCATAATTCTTGATGGGAGAGGTATAAGGGGCTGGTCGTTGGAGATGTAGGGTGTTTCGTGAAAAAGTAAAGGAAAAATCCTTAATCACCCTGTAACTCCTAAACGGTTGATATTGTCCTACCCCCCTGCTGTACAATTTTTGGTTCGTCTAGGTGAGTACTATCTCCTCTTGCTCTATTGACATCCTACGAAAAAACATGCTGTATATCTTTACGATAAACACCCTGTATACTATAGCTCTGTGAATGGATACACCATAGTCGGTATATACCTACTTTTGGAGTTCTAATTTCAAGAACTCCAGGATAATAAAGATATTTTACGTAAAAAACTTCACGGAAGAATTTGTTTACTGCATCCGTTATAGTCTAGGACGGTCTGCCGTTTGTTATAACCTGGACGATAAAATCATACAGTACATATACTAGGTTTGTTCATAATTTTGGAATGCATACAAATAATAATGGTATAAAAAAAGTTAGTTAAATTCACATGAGACATGAATATAATCATTTCTGTCCGTCCACATGGTATCTTGAGAACGCGTTGACGTAGCGAGCTGAAATTTGGTACGCAGTAGTTTTATCTATTGCCATTTCCCTTAAAATTTTGTAGCTCATCAAACGGAGAAATGTCTAGGAATTCCAAAATCTTCTTTAGTGAGCTAAACATTACTTCCGACGGTGTGAGAAAGTATTGACCGAGAAACCTGAGTCTTCTCTGAGCCAGTTTTTCGCAACATCAAAGCAACAAAGAATGTGTTCTGCAGTTTCCTCTTCAACTTCATACAATCTGCACATTTCGTCGCTGATAGTGATATGTGCAAATTCTTTTTAATCCGACAGAGTCCCGTTAAATGTCAGAAGTTAGCCTAGATTCCTTCTAGATTTAGTAGCATGGAAGATCTTTTCCTGAAGTTATTCTCCACAAAGAATTGTGAATGCATACACGCAGCTATCAGTATTCCTCCAGTGGAGTTCAACTTTTCTCTTACAACCGCCGTAGCGCCAAAAACCCACTGAAGGGTAGGAATTCCGTTTCGGATCCTTTTCTGGCTAGTTGACCCCCTTTCCCGTTGTCTGCGATATTGCTGTGTGCAGGCACCCATATTAGTGCCAATAAATTGGAGTGCTTTAGTTTAATTAACTCCAGCAGGCAGTCCCAAATCAGCTTGGAGTTGAATCTATTTGATTGAAGAGCCAGTAATGCAGCTCTGCAGTCAGAAAGATAATATAGATATGTTTGTTCCTGTGGGTTCTCTTGATATTTTCCTTAATTTTATAGCTCAATTGCATGAATTTCTGCTTAGGAGGCTATGATAGTTTCATCGAGACTAGCATATATGTCGATCCAGGGTCTGAAACCATATCCTCGTACCACAATTCCCTCCTTTGTTTTTGTTGTGTTCTTTGTGAAGGGCCAGTTAAATGAATAGAAACGGTGTACTTCTAAGCTCTACTTTATTTACTAGACTACCAAAATTTACACGTCTGATTTCTAATAGAAACTGGATACGAATACCTACAAAATACTATACTATGAAAAGTTACAAGCGATATACAATCATCTATTTCAATGTATATATTCTATGTACCTACTGTAATGATTTGGTGTCTGTATATACCAATGAATAAATGCATGTCTGTATTCCTATAATTAATTATGTACTAACATACCTTCCACGTTAATTCATTTTCTTCGTTTTTGTCGTAATGGGTCTGGTATGTAAAGTTCTTTTACACCTCTTCTATCTCTGGTTGAACGTCCGATCCCTTCTTGAGCTTCATCTACCACTTGACCAGTTGGCGTTTCCGAAGTGGATGCTTCACGTGCTTTTGTCGCAGCTCCAGATGTAGACTCCTCTATTGAAACTACCTCAGCTAGATTTCGCGCCACATTGTAGTCTTCAAATTCAGCTTTCCGGATCTGATTTGAGTGACGTCTAAAATATTTTCCGGATGATTCGATTAAGCACATTTTCCTGCCAATTAGCTTTATTACGACTCCTTTAATCCATCTTGGCCCAGCATTACTATAATTTATAAAGAACACCTGTTGGTTAATGCCAAGATTTCGGGGAGTTATTATTTTAGGAGTTTCCTTTTGCGGAACGAATAATGATAGTACGGTACGCGGTTGTCTCCCTTGAATTAATTCGGCTGGTGATCTTCCTTCTGCGTTCGGAGTTGTTCTATATGTTACAAGATATTCTGCTAATGCACTCTCCATGTCGTGCCTTCTTGATATATTTTCTGAACTGCTTTTTTTAAAGTTCTGAGAAACCTTTCGGCTTCTCCTTTGGAGGCTGGGTGGAAAGGTGCAGTTGTGAGATGCGTGATACTATTCTGTTGGCAGTAGTTCTTAAATTCAGTTGAGGTAAACTGCGTACCATTATCTGATACTAACCCTTCGATGGCAAAAATATTGGTCAGCGCTTGAATAGTTGATTTCGAAGTGGTTGATGGCATAGAGAGAGTGTATGGATATCTTGAATATGAATCTACACATATTAGGAACATCTTGTTTTTAAAATGACCAGCAAAATCAATGTGTATCCTTTCCAACTAGAAAAATCCTTAGGTGGATGGTCACTGTTTTGTTGCCAAATACGACATTTTTGTATAGAAACTTCAATATCTTGGTCGATATTTGGCACCAGCAGTACCGACGGGCCAGCTGATTGGCGCGTACTATGCCCCAATGACCTCGATGGAGCATATTCAATACAGATATTCTTAAATTTTCTGGAATGATCACTCTGCTGTAGTCGGTTTGAAGAATAAATAAGCCCTTGTGAATTGTTAGTGACAGTTGTCGTCGAAAATAGGGTTTCAGGTCCTCGTTTACAAGTTTAGAAGATTCTGGCCATTCGTTCATTACAAACGTGCTGACAGCTTTTAGTACTGTGTCTCGTTCTGAAATTTTTTTTATTAATAAATTGTCTATAGGAAATTGTGTCACCTTTTCATTCATTTCCAACGATGACTCTAGGCAGACCTCTTCCATAGCATCGAACTGCTCATCAGGCCCTATTGGTAACCTGGATAAGCCATCAGCGTTTCCGTCCTGATCAGTAGGTTTAAATTTAATAGTGTAGTTATAGGCGATTAAAGTTATAGCCCAGCGTTGGAGTCTTTGAGCTGTCATTACTGGGAGTTGCTTATGTGGGTGGAATAACGATACCAGAGTCATATGATCCGTTATGAGCTCACATTTGCATCCATAAAGATATTGGTGGAACTTCCGTACCCCAAATATGATTGATAAAGCCTCCTTTTCAATCTGACTGTATTTTACTTGATGAATGTTAAGTGTTTTCGATGCGTGCGCTATGGGTCTTTCTGATCCGTCCGTATATTTATGGGATAGTACAGCTGTAAGCCCGTGTGATGAGGCGTCAGTGGCAAGGATAAGTGGATAATCACTCCGGTAATGTGCTAAATTAGTTGTAACCACGATAAGTTGTTTAAGCCGGATGAATGCTTGATTCTGCTGACTGACCCTTACGAATTTAACTCCCTTCTGTCTAAGATTGTTGAGAGGTGCTACAATCTCTGAAATATTTCTAATAAATTTTCTTGAATAGTTAACTTTTGCAATGAATGCTTGAACTTCTTTCAAATTTTTTGGTTCAGGTAAATGTTCAATTGCTTTGATTCCATTCTCTGGAGATGCAAAATTTTGATTTATTGCATATAAGACCGTAAGTTTGAAAACGTGAGAATAGAGTCTCAAGCGTTGCTAAATGTTCCTCGTCTGTGCGGCCTGTCACTACAAAGTCATCGAAGTATGCTGCGCACCGATCAATTCCAGCCACAATTTGATCGACTGTTTTCTGGAAAATTGCTGGCGCTAATGATATTCCGAATGGTAATCTTTGGTACTGGTAAAGACCAAAAGGTGTGTTTATAACAGCATATTGCTTAGATTCATCTTCAAGCTCAATTTGAAAATAGGCTTCTGACAAGTCTATTTTTGAAAATATATGTCCTTTTTGCAGCTTTGTGAACAATTCCTCCGACTGTGGAATAGGACAAATGTCAGTTTCAAGCTGTGGATTAATCGTAATTTTGAAGTCGTCACAAATTCGAAGTTTTTCGTTGCTTTAGTAATTACCACAGTTGGGGCTGCTCATTGACTGCTTTGTATGGATTTCAATATTCCTGCTTCTACAAGTCTATTAATTTCTTCTTTAACAAGGTCTTTTTGATCAAAAAGAATTGGCCGGGGTTTGAAAATTGTTGGTATAGCATTTGATTTTAGTGTTAAGCGAGCCTTAATTAATGTGCAGAGACCTATCTTAGGCTCGAAAATTGAAGAATATTTATTGCAAAGATTATCGATTTTTTGTTTAAAATTATCAATATTTACTTGGTTTATCTTGCGAATTGACGGGATACTCCGCTTAATTTCTAAATTTAGCAAGTTGAATAGAACCATGCCCAGAATAATTCTATCACCAGACACCTCTGCCACTATCAGTGAAAAATTGTACGATTTCATTTGCCATTTAATGATTACATCTAGAGATCCCTTGAGTGGAATGTTGCCGCCACCATATGATTTTAGTTTGAAAGGTACTGCAGCACAAAGCGGTTTTCCTAGCTATTCAAATGCGTTTAATCCTATCATGCTGCAAGTAGCACCTGTATCCACTAAGAATTTCATGATTATATTGTTTACACTGACAAATACGAACATTTTATCGCTTTTATTCTGGTTTACGTCATTGCAAACAACATTCGCACAATTACTATCACTCATGTTGCCGCTATTTTCGATTGCATGAACATTAAATTTCGATTTGTTGTTATTTTCCTATTTGATGCTTGTTTTGATTTGCTTGCTATTTTAAAACCCGATGCAAGGTGACCTGAAGTACCGCAACTCGAGCACACAGATTTTCTAAAATAACACTGCGGGCGTGAATGAGAAATATTACATTTTTGGGCACGATTGTAATGAAGCTGATTGAACGTTTGAATTGAAGACTCTTGAATGTATGAATTTGCTATCACCTTGCCACTTGGCGGAATTGTGAGTTATGTATATTGTTATGTGTTTGTATTGTTAATACTTTTGTGAGTGCCGGAGTTGTTTTCTGGAGAGCTGCCATTCGCACAGTGTCATGTGGTGTATGTAACACAATCATATCACGAATCAAACTGTCAACCATTGAATGCTCACAATCGCTTTTCACACACATACATGCAATCACTCGCAATACCTCTCAGCTCTGCTACCCATTCTGCATAAGACTGTGTTGGCTCCATAAGCGTTTGATTGAACATGAAACGAACATGATTTTTCGATTTAAAATGAGCCGTTATTTTTTCAATAAGCTCTTTATATGAAATTTCACATATTTCTTTATCGCCGAATAATTTTTGAGCCAAAATAAATAGTTCAGAGCCGCTCCAAGATAAGAAAAATGCACGTTTTTCGGAATAATCCTCGATATTATATGTAAGGAAATGCTGATTTAGCTGACTGAGAAAAGTTTCCCAATTGTCCCTTTCATTATTGAATGCGGGCAATGGTGGCACGTGTTTACTACCTGGCCCCGATTGAGACGCAGTAGAATCCAGTTTTGTTGCTTTTAATATTTCCTCTTGCTTGTCGAAGAATTTTGCATCCATTGTTGCTGCTGTGAATCTAGCGTTGTTAACGCCTTTGCTAGATCCTCCATTGATTGAAAAATTACTGTAATTTATTTATATGATTAAAACAGCTTTCGCTTTTCATTTTTTTTCCCTGGTCGCCACTTAATGTTGTGTTCTTTGTGAAGGGGATTTATATCTTAAATTAAAGGTATCGAAGAGGTGCAGTAAATAACGTCGGGAAAAATAAAAAAATAAATATATTGGAATGGAGATATTAGCTCGGAGACTTGCAAAAAATGGTAAGAATTGAAGTTTATTAAATCAAATTCCTGTTAGTAGGTATTCTCATTTATTTATGGGTGCCATACACGATTCGTTTTGTCGTCGTTTTAAAACCACATTTTAGTCGAGATAAGAACCTAAAATTTGGTAAAGAAAAAGCCCCATACACGTAACAACTTCACCACGTTTTGCCGTCATCTTGTAGTGACAATAATAATAATAATTCTCACAATATTTCAGCAAAAACCGGTCTTCACAGAAGCACGGGAACATTTTATGAGAGTAAAACGTGAAAACTCCGCCACTTCTCATTTATTTACGAAAACGAAAAATATTTTCCATTCTGTTTCGTTGCGTGCAATTTGCGCTTTCACATTTTTTTTCTTTATTCATAAAAGTTTTAAAGAGAGTTTGATTTTTTTTTTAATTTTTTTTTTCTTTCTTTCTTCCTTTTCTCGCCATGCACATTTTAAATGTAAAACACTCGGAAATCTCGCCTGCTTCTTAACTTATTATTAAGCAAAACCACGTTTTAGCGGCAATCACCACACACGTAACGCTTTGCCCACGTTTTATCCAGGTTAGTTGAGCTGAGCTGTGAAAACACCGCTTGGCTATATAGCTCAGCGATCACCGCTCAAAACAAAATCCAGCAATAATACTCCAAATTGAGTTTTCTCCCAAAACGTTCTCCTTATTCCTGAAATGAACGAGAAGAGAATAATTTTTAATTTATTGGAATTAAACTTCCACAAATCAAATATAGAGTAAAATTCTCTGAGGGCGAGAGTAACGATGTAGCAGGATTACACTTCGGCTGCAACGTTCTGAAGCGTGTAAACAGAATTATACTTCTGTTACAGCGAGTATTGAAACTCGTAGGTAGAATTATACTCATGCTACAACGTGCTGAGGCATGTAAGCAGAATTACCCTTCTGTTACAGCGAATGTCTAAACGTATGCGCAGAACTATACTTCAATCGCAACGAACAGCTACGTCCCAGCTTCATATTATGTTGCCCTGGCAACGCTTTGTTCGATTTGGTCCAATTTTGATTGTGGCGACACCAGCTGTTTGACGTAATGTCATTAGATGACATTACAGAAATGTAAATATGCTGGAGGTGTATGATTAGGTGAGTTTGTAGTTAATTATATATATTATAATTAAAATATTAGGTTTGTTCGATGAAAACAACGGGTAAGCCCCAGGCTACACCAGGCTGTACTATCTTGTTTTCTGAAAATCCTGGGCTTACACGGGCTTACAGAAACTTGTTCGATGAAAGCCCGGTGTTTCTGATTTCATGCGCAGAACTTGCACTAAAAATTTCTAGGGGTAAACGTTTGACATTTGTCATTTGTGAACTGTCACATGGAATTTGTTCGGTGATTGCGGTTGAGTGCTGTATATAAAAGTGAAAAAATCGTGGAGCTCATACCAAATTCAGAATGGATAAGAAATTAGATGGCAAAATACCCATCGATAATATGCACATAGGAAATTCGAATGAAAATTATAAGGAAATATTTGAGGAGGCGATTAAGGTCGAAGAACATGGGTGAAATCTTAAGATCTGCCTTTCTAGTAATAAATTTGATCGTAAAAATGTTTCTTTGCCATTATTAACAAGTAATTTTTATAGACTGCACGTTATCCCTGCAGCTACCAAGCAAGTAGGTTTGAAGCAAACAACATATAAGAAATTCTCTAAATTCTTAAATGAGATGTCAGGAAAGGGTTTAATAGTGGCTCGAAAAGAAGCCACTGGGATAGAGAAAATCATTTCTGTTGATTTTGATCATCCAAACAGTAATTTTATATCTAGTGACAAAACATCTGATGATAAAAGTGAAAATAGCTCAGCACAACTGTTTCTTGCAGAAATGATTAAACTATATCTGGTCACAGATGAAGCAATTGTCATTTTTTCAAAGTAAAGTTACAGGAAAGGCGATAATATCTATGTAAAAAAGCTAATAAAAGAATATGTAATTAAGAAAAAACTGGGAAATATTTTTTGTGCATTTTAATATTTATTCATTCTTAAATTTTTAATTATTTCACCTACTTTATAAATAAATTTTCACAAATCACTGGAAATTAGAAGTTAAATTATGCTCTGGAGAACTGTCAGAGAAATGTCATTACATTAAATTTACCCGGTGTTTTAAAAACTTGTTCGATGAGTGCACAAACCCCGGGTAAATTTGGGGAAAATTGTAGGGGAAGATTTACACGGTGTTTTCATCGAACAAACCTATTAATTCTTTTGAATAGATAGAATGAACTCCGGGATAACTTGTGGGAGGGATTCGAGGTGGTGAAACTCATTGTTCAGATAAGTATATTGGGCTCATTTACTATAAGTATGATTCTTTGTGGGGTTTTGTTTCGTATTTTTCAGGACAAATATTTGCATCTCAGGATGTACGAATTCTACGAGGGATTTATCATGCGGAGTCTGGTTGATGTGTATGTGGACTGAGCATCTTCCACTCCCACAAAAAAAATTTTTAGATATGCAGAAGCAAGGAAAGGGAAGAAGTTTGCAATAAAGATTTTTTTTTGTTATCAACTTCCTGTGTTTTGTTTCATGAAGCAAAGTCTTTCCCTCTTCCTTTTTATACCCTAATGAAATCTATAGGGGTATACTAAGTTTGTCATTCCGTTTGTAACACCTCGAAATAATGATGGTAGAGCAAAATGGATTGGACACCCACGCATAATATTAAAAGTTATTTTGATTTTTGCATGTCCGTCCGTCCGTCCGTCTGTCTGTGCGCACGATAACTCGAGAACGCGTATACTTAGAGAGCTGAAATTGTGTACACGGACTTTAAAAAAAAAAGTAAAATTGGGTTCGAGACAAATCGGGCAACTCCTTCGTTGGGTTACCATACAAAAATTTCGTTTTCCGTTATATATTTGAACACTGCCTGAGAACGCGTCGATGTAGAGAGCTGAAATTTGATACGTGCTGTTCTCATTGTACTAGCAAAAAAAAATTCAAAAATGGACTAAATCGGGTAACCCTTTCTTGGTGTTGCCATATAAAAACTTAGGTTTTTTATGTGTACTGTGAAAATGATCAGTCCAAGACATTTTTATTGTACTAAAAACTTCTTCAGAATATGAAATCCTATAAAATTTGTTATAATCATTTTTTCTGTCCAACGAACCGTTCTAGAAATATAATCGAAAAACCACTCCAAAAATCAAAATTGCTCAAATGTGTACCCATACGAAATTTCATACGGACATTCATCTAGGGTATTATAAGAATTGGTCTTAGACCAATATTAGCTTTTTTACTTGTTACCTTTAGGACTGACCTGACTTCATTTTGGGTGCCTTCTTTGGTGATGGTGGCAGATGACTCACGGGCCTAATTGGTTAGAATATTTTTCGGTGTTTTAATGGTAACTGCTCGCACTAAATCATTAAGACCAGTATGAATTTCAATGATTCGACCTAATGGCCATTTTCCTATGGGATTTGGTCTTCTTTTATTAAAACGATTTGAACTAAGACTGTGTAGAGTTCTTCATAGGCGAGTTTTGTATCTTTAATGGTTTTGTAGAGATGGCACTTGATGGATTTCACACCAGCTTTCCATAGGCCTCCAAAGTGAGGTGCTGCAGGAGGGTTGAAGTGCCAAGTTATACCTTGGTTAGCAATTTCGCTAGCTAGATCGACTTCGACTGCTTTGATTGATTTTTCTAGATTTGACTGTAAAAGTTGATTGGCTCCAACGAAATTTGTAGGCGGCTAGGAAGGCTGGTTTGGACGAATCTGAGACGAGGTCTATATGTATGGCCTTAGTAGCTAAGCAGACGAATAAGCAGATGTATGCTTTTGTTATCCTCGTTCCTCTTAGTGTTGATGTTTTCATATCAAGCGGGCATGCATAGTCTACCCCAGTGTGTTGGAAGGGTAAAGATATGTTATAATATTACTTTTAAGGCTTTCGCGGTTGCTTACTGACATATTTATACGTTTTCCGGATTAGCCGCGTTATAAATAAATTATTTAATGAGTGCTAGAACAAGTACTCACCCCGAACGTTTCGCTTCAAGTTACATTGAGCGTGGTCACCGGGTAACTACCTGAATTGTTACATACGATTGAAGCTACACAGTCTGTACCGGTGCGTATGCTGTTGCTGTGGTTGATGCATTTGTAGTTGGTGCTGTGCAGAGTTTTGTGAACAAACATAACTCACTACGTCACTTTTTAAGTTAAGCTTATTTCGGATTAAGGATGGGATCCCATGTTCGTGAAAGCTGGAAACTGCTGTCGCTATTGAAATTAAGTCGACGTTTTATTTCAATCGCCTCACGAACAAGACGGGGAGTATAATAAGGCTCGCAAGCCACGACTTCTGCCTTTTCAAAATGAATCCAATGATGTTCTGTTGGATGGTCCAGAATGTGCGAGATCAAGTGACCTTTCTGCGGGCAGCCAGAACGTTAGAATTATGCACTCAAAAACAACAACAGAAGTTCGATAAACTCATCTCCACCCAAACAATACCGACACCCGTTAATGCTATCGTTTCAAGGGACTGAACCTTGCACCCACTTCATTGCGTGTACCCGTAGAACAACTTGTTGGGAGTATACATAGAAGAGTGCATCATTCGTAATAAATTCAGCAGCCTTGAGGGTGAGACTCTACGTCAGGACATATCGTTTCTGGTTAGACTAAGCAAAACACCATCATCTAGCAATGTCAGTAGAGATGAAATGCTTGCTTTAAAAGCGCTGCAAAAGAACGAAAATGTTTTGGTTCTCTCAGCGGATAAGGGAAATGCGACTGTTGTGATAAACAAAAGTGATTATGTCACTAAAATGAAAGTTTTAGTAGAAGACAGGAATACGTACATACCTGTTAATTTTGATCCAAAAGCCCGTATTCTCAGAAAGGTGTCGCACCTGATCAACGATCACAAGGCGATTCTTCCACCTAAGCGCCTCATTCTCTCTTACCCGCAGCCACCTAAACTGTATGGCTTACCTAAAATCCACAAAACAGGTAATCCGATTCGGCCAATAGTCAGCCAAATAAATTCGCCTAGCTATCTGTTATCTAAGCATTTGGTGGATTTTTTAAAACCATTGGTTGGACAGACGGAACATCACATTAAAGATTCCACACATTTCGTGTCGCTTTTAGGTGACTCAAGGCTTGAAGAAGATGACGTGATGATCAATTTTGATGTAGAATCATTGTTTACTAATGTGCCTGTACAGGAGGTGCTAAGTGTCATTCAACAGCTCATTTCATCCTCCGATATTAGCACTTCACATATACCTCTTTTGGAGTTCTGCTCAACATCTGGATATTTCAGTTTCTGCAACCATTTGTATCTACAAAATGATGGTGTGGCTATGGGCCTACCTTTAGCGCCTATAGTTGCTGACTTGTGAATAGAGCATTTTGAGGAAACAAAAACCTAAAGTCTGGCTCAGGTATGTGGATGACACCTTCTGTATTTTAAAAAGATCTGAAATCTAGAGTTTCTTACAACATCTCAACTCTCAACACTCCAAGACCAAGTTTACGTTTGAGCAAGAACAGAACGGATCCCTTGCGTTCTTGGACGTTAAAGTTATACGGAAGGATGATAGCACGTTAGGACACACAGTTCATCGCAAAATGACGCACACTAATCGTAACCTACATTCTACTTTACACCACCACCCGGAAAATTTAAGATCCGTAGTCTGCGTTCTGAAATTCAATGACTGCACAAGAAAACAACTGACTTTGAAGCCTATTTTTTCAAGGGAAATGGACAGTAATCAGGAGCAGTTAAACCGGAAAAGTGCCTTCCTGCCCTATGTTAGAGGTGTCATGGATAGAGTGGGAAAAGTTTTGAAGCGACACGGTGTGAACTCCTTCTTTTTACTACATAAGAAGGTGATAAACCACCTGCAGTCACCAAAAGATCGCTTTCCACTTCAAACACCAGGCGTATACGCAGTCCCTTGTAGCTGTGGGTCATATTATATTGGGCAAAGAACATATTAACGCTGTCAGCAAGAACCAGCGGGGAAAAATCAGCAATTTGCGAGCATATTCTGGACCATCCAACAGAACATCATTGGATTCATTTTGAAAAGGCAGAAGTCCTTTCTCACGAGCCTTATTATACTCGTCGTCTTGTTCGTGAGGCGATTGAAATAAAATGTCGACTTAATTTCAATCGCGACAGCAGTTTCCAGCTTTCACGAACATGGGATCCCATCCTTAAAACATCTTCAGGGTTAATTCTAAATAAGCTTAGCTTAAAAAATGACGTAGTGAGTTATGTTTGTTCGCAAAACTCTGCACAACAGCAACTACAAATGCATCAACCACAGCAACAGCATACGCACCGGTACAATCTGCGTAGCTCCAATCGTATGTAACAATTCAGGCAGTTACCCGGTGACCACGCTCAATGTAACTTGAAGCGAAACGTTCGGGGTGAGTACTTGTTCTAGCAGTCATTAAATAATTTATTTATAACGCGGCTAATCCGGAAAACGTATAAAGATATGTTGACTCTAGCTGATAGTAGAGAACTCATTCACTGAGTATTAGGCCTTTCATTGAACCGAAAGCAATAAACACATTTGTGGATGCGATGTCTAATCGTATTGCGGGCGTTTAATAACCAATAGTGATTCCTTATAGTGCTTAATATTATTTGGGTGCCTCCATGTAACGTGTAATGATGGATGTGATCTATAAGAATATTGGTTACATGATGGTTATTAGGGAGTATTATAGGATGTTGTTGGTCGTAATTTAACTGAGATTTTGTAAGACGACCTCCAACTCGGAGAATATTGGCAGAGTCGAGCGTAGGATTGAGGGATAGAAATCGACTCTTTTTAGGAAGGGGCAGATTTTTTAGTAAGTGGGAGATTTCGTTGGCGAATGTAATGTTTTGGAGCATTTTAATTAGACATCGTTCAGCCATTTTGAATTCGAGTACTGATAAGAACTGAGTAGTCGGATGTAGTTTACGTACACTGTTTATGAATCAGAGAGAGTAGGCGGTTATTCTTATCGTTTTTTGAAATGATGAATATTTGTGAAGCAAAGGAATTTGTTCATCGATTGTAGTGGTGAGAGCCTTTGATTTCTTTTTATACTCTAATTGAGTGTGCACCTCTGGCATTTGTTGAGGCCAGAATTGTTCATCTTGGTGTAACCAGTCTGGACCATTCCATCATATTGATGCTGTAGCTAGATGCTATATCAGCTGGATTGCACTTTGAAGGAACATAAAATATGTGAAAAACATTTCAAAAGTTCGGATATTCCGAACAAATATTCATGGAAAAGTTTGCAATTCCGTCAGTTAAGTTGGATGATAAATTTACTTATATCTTCGAATATCAACATCTCATAGTAAATAAAAATGAAAAGAGACATTACGGTAAGAGAAATTTAAGTGAGCCTGAAAAAGAGGAAATTACATTAAATACCGATATTTGTGAAAATTTTGAGTTCAGCATTTGAAAAATTCCTGAAAATCATATTCTACCGAAGCTATGTCCAACTATCAAATACAGAAACCTTCATTTACGTTGTGCTTGAATAGAGAGAAAAAAATATAATATTTTGAAGCAAAAAACAATACCTGAACCTTCCCAAAAAGTTAAGAATGAAAATAATTTCTGTAGAAAAATAATCTAAATAAATATACCAAGTATTCTCGATAGTGCAAGTGCTTCCGAAGTACCAAAAACCTTTTGCAAGTGCTATTATCCAGTAAGGGAGTAACTACACGATTTCCCGACGACCAATGATTGCTAGATCATTCAATATATTTTCGATATCCAATGGTATATCCCTATTTGCGTGACCTAAAATTTAAATTACTGTGTCCAGATACACTAAGAAATTATTTGCCGATCAAAGATATTTCTTCAGGAATATATATAGACTGGAACCATTTTTTTTTTAAAACAATGCCAAATTGCAAGAACAGAAATATTAGTTCTAGATGGATTACATATAAGGAAAGATTTAGAATACAATATTTAGCAAGACATCATTGAAGGAGCGGATGACGGATCAAATGCCATTACTCAGGCAACAAAACAAGCCGCACAAATAACTGAAAGTGATGGCACGGAATGGAGCTTCATTCCAGCTGCAAGCCCGCATATTGGAGGCTTATGGGAGGCTGAAGTGAAATCTGTGAAAACACATTTAAAGCGTGCACTCGGTGAAACATTACTAACTTATGAAGCATTCACTACAGCTTTTTACCAAGTATAAGCGTGACTGAACTCTAGACTAATAGAACAGCAGTCAAGTAACCCCAGAGATGTTGAGTCCTTAAATCCAGGACATTTTTTAATAGGGCAAACGCTGTTAGCGCCTCCAGAGCCTGCGATTTCCGACGAGAAAATATACAACAAATCGAGGCAGCTCACAAGATATCAACAAGGAAAAAGTGGAGATATGGTTGCTAGAATATCTGAACAGGCTACAACAAAGAAGCAAGCGGAAGACAACGAAAGAAAATCCTGCTTTAGGAATATTAGTCCTGGTTAAGGACGAAAACCTTCCTCCTCAGAAATGGGCACTCGGGCGAATAGTACAACTTCATCCAGGAGAAGACAACATCGTACGTATATATATAAGGATCAAGTAAAAAAACGCCCACTCAATAAATTATGTCAACTTCCCATAGAAATATACAACCAAGACAATGAGGCCACTGAAATCAAAGCTGCCACCACAACGATAATCTCACATCAGTTTAAACCTGACCTTACGTCTCGCAAGTCTCATCCGTTCAGTTGAACCAAACTGTTTGGAAGACGTTAATGATGAAGAATACCTGGCTATACATGACTCCCAGTAAATGTAGGTCAACTACAAAGAACATTGGCAGTCCATGCTGTTACAGCTACTTCAAGCATCTTGATCGCCTTCAGCTCTGTAATTTATGTTTACAACTACTGGGACAGACTCAGGGAGCTTTTTCCGCCTGCAAATGCAACAACAGCCGACAGAAGCTTAGCGAACGAAGACCATGAACAATATCACCATAGAATAATATCAATCATCTAAATTCAAATCATTTAAATTAAACTAAATTCATGTTAAATAATTCGCATCATATTCATATTCAAATTATTAATTTTATCGGAGTTCACTGACTCTTTGCAACATAATTCAATTACTTTATGCAAATCAGCGCTTTATTTTACTTCCTCATTATTTTAATTGTTTGTTATAAATGTGCAATATCGTTCCGGTCAAGAAAATCGATGACAACAGTGACGACACCAATGTATTTTTGCTAAACAATTGGTTTCGTTTGCTTGATCTAAATATTTTTACTATCCGAGGAACCGTTCTAGAAATATATGCCAAAAACCACTGCAACAATCAAATGGACAGAGGGGTCACTACAGGAGGGGTGATCATACGAAGTATCATAAGAATTGGTCTTAGACCAATTCTAGCTTTCGTACTTGTTATTGATAAAATTAATGGATGGATAGAAGGAATAGGATATGGGATGTCTTATTATTGTTTACTTGTAAACATTACTGCTTCCGTCAAGCAAAGACGAAACATAGACGTAATTCGGTTTATGGTAATTTAAAAGTACCTTCAATGG
Source organism: Dioctria linearis (assembly GCA_963930735.1). Lineage (NCBI taxonomy): Eukaryota > Metazoa > Arthropoda > Insecta > Diptera > Asilidae > Dioctria > Dioctria linearis. Next base: position 146,395,013 of record OZ005742.1, on the reverse strand, counting down.
AATTCGTGCACTTTACTGAAAATATTTATGAAGAATTCAATAAAAGTATAGTGAAAATAAGCACGAAACTGATATTTCCAAAAAAATGGAAGATTTTTACACTCAACACATTAGTAAAAATTTTGCACGTGCCGTAAACAGCAAATAGTACATTTTATTGCAATGGTTCTGATCCGATTTTATACATGTAAAGTCAATGAGCGCGTTATTGCCACTTTGCGTAGCGTAGTCGCTGCCGTAGTGTAGTTCTATCAAATCAACTAAGCTCGACTATTCTCCAGACCGTATCCAAATGTAGTCGACTATTCGTCAGCTTCAAAGTGCGGAGTGAACGATAGTCAGTAGTCAAGCGTATTCGTTAACTAACTGTCAAAATTTGGCCTAGTGGATGCAAAATAGTTTTTGGTAGTGACCCGTAGTTGACAAAAAGCCACTGTTTTGGTGTGAGTAAATGTATTGTTTTTTTCTACTGGGAACCTCCAGTGGAGACCGCGCATTGCCGAGTCAATTGATTGTCCAGTCGGCGACTGGTCTGTTGACTTGTCACCGACTGATTGATTTTTAATCGTTGCTGATTGACTACCGTAATATATTGCATATTGCATCATCTTCTGCCAGCTTAGTAATCCAGTCGAAGACGATGAGTTTGACTAATATTTCGATTTTCGTTAAAATTTCACAGTGTTGTTGAATACTAGTGAACTGATTTAAAAATTGCAATATGAAACATAAACCCTGTAGTAATTTACTAGTGGTTGAGGAGAAGGGGAAGAAGAAGAAGGATTTCAAGAAAAAGTATGTGGACAAATCCATCCATCCTTTCCGAGCATAAACATAATTACTTAGATATGAATGTTTTTAAAATATGATAAAATAAACCGAACTTTACTTATTGAAAATTTGATCAAAGCTGTAAGATTCCTAAATTGCTGGCGGCTTCGAAGAAATTCACAAATAATACAGTTTTTTTATCACATTCAATTTTCTGGAAAAGCAATAAGATCTCACCCCGTAAATACTATATGTAAATCCATTTTTAAAATGTTAATAGAATTATGTACTTTAGTCAGGACTTTATTATGATTTAACAAAAGAAAAACGTTTACTTATGGCGGCAGCAATCAACAACAATCAAAATCAACTGATTGATATTAAGGTTGCCGACTGAGCACGACTGTCGGTTCGATTCAGTCAGTTGCCATTCGTCAACTCCCTTCTGATTTTTTAGTTGCTGACTGACGTAAAATAGAGCAGTTTGCGGTACCGAATGCTGTTGCATGTAACGAGCAAAGTCAACTGATTTTTTAGTCGCTGACTACAGTCGGTGATTGTGCAGTATGCGGCTTCTAACACTTCTCTTGTATTTTCATTTTCATAGCCTTAGCTATCTATCCAGAAAACATTCGACGGTCTTCGGCTTCGTTTTTGAGATATGAATTTTTGAATTTAATTTGTGTGCATTTATGTCATATTGAGTTTGAATTGTTGTTCGATTTATTGAACAAAAGAGAATGTATTTCCTAAATTTCTCCCTTGAAGGTTAAAGTAATAATAAATGAAACTGTGTGATTTTAGTAACAGATCATGTTTTAAATCCGTCAGATCTAAATGTATTTAGCCTAAGTCCGATACCCGCGATTTTGAGTTTGCCTGCACATTTTCGTATTGAGTAATTGAGAAATTCAGTAATTCGTAGTTTACATGTTTTGCCAGAAGGAGTCCGATTAATCTAATTTAGAAAATGAATCCCAAGAAAGGAGTAGGAGCAGGAGTATATGGTATAAAGCCAAGAGCTCATGGACCAAAGATGGACTCAATGATAGGGTCCAGACAAGCAAAAAGACTCATTAAAGGACCTTCATCAAAGAAAAGTCAGGATCTCTTAAGGCTGTCTAGGAATCAACACAGAATCATAACAGGAGTCCTAACCGGACACTGCAAACACATGCATCGGATAGTCACATCACCCACTGATGTATGTAGGCTGTATCTCGAAGAGGATGAAACATCAGAGCACATTTTATGCGAATGCGAGGCCATTCCACAATGTAGATTCCAGGCCTTTGGCTCATGTTTCTTAAAGCCTATCGACTTTGAGGACACCTGATCCAAAAAATATTTCTCTTCCTAGGACGGAGTGGGATTATTGGATGACCTGTAAAGAAAGCGGTGCACAATAGGGCTGCATTGCAAAGACTAAAGGCACTTTCACATCAAAAACAAGAACAGAAAAATGTAAACCGAAAAACGCAATTTATTCCACTTTAAAACAAGATTTTTGTTCCAATGATTAATAAAATCCAGAGAAATGGGATAAACTAAGAATTTTACTGAGAAAATAGTTATATTTATTTCAGATTTTGAAGAAAAACACACCTTTTATGTTTTATCGGCCGAAAAACTTTTTCGGTGGAAAAATTCGTCCGATAAATCATAAATCATGTGTTTTCTTTAAAATTCTAAGATAAATATACTATTTTATTAGTAAAATTATTAGTTTATCCTATTTCCCATGATTTTATTAATCATTGGAGCAAAAAAATCTTGGTTTAAAGTGGAATAAATTGAGTTTTTCGGTTTACATTTTTATGTGAAAGTGCCTTAAGATCAATCCAAAGCGTGAAGTAAATGAATAAAGGGATCGAAATACATTACCCATATAGTCGGGTAAATTATCCTGAAGCTAATCGTTTATCATTTCTAAAAAAACACTTGAAAAAATTCTATTATTAACAATTGTTTTTTTCGTTGGTGCTGCTATATGATTTTATGAAAATTATAAAGCATTAAGCTTCTTCATTTGACATTAAAATCAGGAAAATCGGTTGTTCCGCTCTCGAGATGTGATTTTTTGAAAATGACGTTTCATAGTAAAATCACGAAATGTCTAAACCTCTAACGGGAGGAGGATGGTGGGAGGGCATGGTAAAGGAATACAACAAAATTTAGGCGAGCTATTTTGGTATAGGCTACTGCCAAAGCAGGTTGTGAAGGCTAAAAGAAAGAAAACTATAAGCAGGCAAGAACTGGCAGGAAAATTTAGTGAAGGTTATAATTAAGAAGGGGTGTTTAGGGGTGGAATGTGTATTTTACGATTTTCGACGAAACGTGACGTGACCTCCTAGCGGGAAATATCCATTACAAAAGTTGTAGATAATAAAAAAATCTAAAATTTTCATATAAGGCATTTTTCTAAATAACCTAAAATTTTCCGAGCAAATGGCGGAAAACCGATTATTCGAATTTTTCGGTTTTTTATGTTTTTTTCTCGTAAAAACAAATTCAATTTACATGAAATTTAGTTAAAAGTCTACCTTTTTTTGCTTTGAATAAACATTGATTTGTTTTAAATCCGGGAATTAAGTAGTTCCGAGATATTTACATTTTTCGAGAAAAAAACCAAAATCTTCCACGGAAAACTTTATTGGTGTTTTTTTTATTTAAATATTCTATCCAGGGTCATATTAGCCTCTGAAATGTCTACCTTAAAATGGTTTATATATGTTAATGGTTAATTTTTCATGAAACTGCTTAAAATTGAGAGAAACCAAAAGCATGACTTTTCGAATCACGAATTTGTCAATATTTTTTATGATTTTCAATTCTTTTATTTTTTCTGTTAATAATGGATTAAATTGCAATGACAAAATTTACTTTAAAGTAATATTACTAAATTTGAGTGAACTTAATTAATGAAAATGGTGGAAACAATCCTGAAACTAAATAATTAGCAAATTTATAAAAAAATCTTTTAAGTTGTGGTAGAAAAATTTACAAAATTGTGAATTCGGAATTCATATTAGAAAGATACCTACTTGGAATAGGTATTTATAAAAGTTTCCAGACCGCCGCACAATTACAGTTGCTTAATTTTCTCCCACTCTTAGAAAATCGTAGTCACCTAAAAACCATAAAAATCACATCGATTGAGTAAAACATTAAACCTAAACTAAAAACAACAAAGTCTGAGGAAAAAATTGTCGCATCACATCTCTTCTTCCTTTGCCATGCAGTAGTCAGGCAGCCAAACAATCCAAGTTCTAACAATAAAAGAGCGTTTACAATGACAGAGTAGAGTGGAGTCACCAGATTGCATTTTCTCTCCTTGTCTCAACCTTGCACTCTAATATAAGTTCTTTGCGCTACCTACCAGAGTGGATTTCACAGAGTAGCGTCAGATGATTAGATCATTAAATAACGATCTTGCCAATATCCTCGCTTGGGGCAAAGCGAATCGCGTCGAATTCAATGCTTCTAAGACCCAAAGCTGTCTCATCTCAACTTAACCACCCCCCATTTCTTTTGATAGAGCATTAATTTCTGATTCACTTGGCATTAATATTTCCAGTAAGTTAAACTGGACAGATCACATCTTCTCTGTTGCCAAAGAAGCACCGGAATGTCTTGGATTTCTGAAAAGGTGTAAGATATATTTCAGCCCTAGAATGGAATACAATTCCCATGTGTGTCGAAAAGAAACCCTTCAAGCTCATTGGCGATATGGCAATAACTTGTCATATAGACTCACCCGAGCACCGCCGCAATATTGGATCTTATTATTAAGTTAACTTTGATTATGAACGAGCAAAACCACGTTTTAGCGGCAATCACCACACACGTAATGCTTTGCCCACGTTTTATCCACGTTTTGAGAAAGATTTCTGGCATGACTAGAGTTCTGGTTTTAGTAGACATCCACACCTCAAAACGTGGTGTTCGCCACACACGTTCCGTTTTGCTGTGGTTTTACAGTAAAACCACGGCAAAACGGATCGTGTATGGCCTGCTTATGGCCTGCTTAAGCTTCATATGAAGTATTTCTCTATAAACTAAAGAACTTTCCAAGTTCCATATGAGAATAAACGCAAGTGCATAGGGAACCAATATAGAGCTGGGCACCTAGATGGCGGTAGTCATGAAAAGCAAATAAATTTGCTTTAGTATAGTTTCAAAAATGCGGCGCTGTTAGATTCGGCTCTTGTGGACAAAATCTATAAGAATTTCCGTCATACCTTTTCGGTCTCTATAGATTTCTTTACTCTATGGTCTAGTATATGTTTTAATAAGCGACACACCTAGTGGTTGCAGTATGACGATCTGAGTATATTTTCTGAGTCAAATAGTAATAAATCTTTCATCAAAAACATATACATATAATGGCCCCAAACTTAACTTATATCTTACACGTTAAAAATATTTTCTACGTTGATGTACGAATACATATTGCACGTCTGATGATTCTGTAACCCGTGCGAGTGGGTATAAAAGTGTGAAGTATTTTTAATAGAGTTTATTTTGCAGTTTTAGTCACAGAATTCCGTCACAGGCTATCAGCTGGAATGTGTCAACATTTTAATGGGAATAACTTGTCTTCTATATACCTTGGTTATTGCCCACGGTACAGAAAATACAAATATTCTTATTAAATTTTGACACATGTTCTGTCACGTCACATGTTCTGTGAGGTAATTTCGTGAACTAATATATAGACATTTCATTGACGATTGGTATTCGGAGGCAGGCAAAATTCCGAAATTTCGAACCACAGCACTGATAACATATCAATACTACTGCAAGCAAATAGTTACGGACATTTTGAAATTGCGAAATTTCTAATCTTTTCAAATCAAACTTTGGTCAGTTTTACATAAGAATACTCCAATTATTCTGGTCCATTATTATTTCTAATATATGCTTCAATTCCCATCTTATTGTGTTATCATTCACTTTGGTGTCAATCTGTTGGTAAACTATTTCTCGTAACTCTGTTATCGGTATCGAAGGGAATAGGCTTTTTACATCGAATGACACTAGCATAGCGTTGTTCAATTTTTTCCATGTACCATGTTTAAATTTATTGAAACATTTGCATAGATTATGTGCTGATTTATAAGAAACTACTGGACATATCAGACAATTATCTTTGTGTAATTTTAGTATACCATATATTTTCGGTGCCTTAGGATTCATATTAATAAGCCTTTGATTTTCTAAAATACTACTACATTTCTTAATGGTCTTAATGGGAGCCGGGCGAGCGTCTACTTCTCTGAACCTGACATTGGGATGGAGTACTCACTTGGAAGATACACCACTGTCTTCCAGGCTAAAGTTTTCGCCATTGTAAGGGCAGCGAAGATAGCCCTTGATGTGCAAATCAAGGGGAAGAACGTTGCTCTCCTTTCGGATAACATCTAAGTTGCGGGGGGATTGCAGGTCGTCTGTGGATTGTGTATTGTGATGTAAATTTGCACATACAATAAAAAACCAACAATTTCCAAATCAACTAAAAATACAAGAATGCAAATTCTGCATTCTTGCAATATTCAATTGACCCAAAACCCATCGCTCAATTAATCAATCACAATAAATGTGATCGATTACATTATTGCAATTAAGCAAAACACACGCTAAAGCAAATATATGTCACAACTTTAAGAAGTTACTGTAATTGTTTACAAGCGTTTGGTTACATGTTTTGCAACCAGCGTAATGCGGGTCAAGAACATTGCGTTACATCTTTCTGCCGGAGTTAAGCACATAAGTGCAATCTTACATGGCGACCGGCACAATTTCACTTACTACATGGCGACCGTGACGTTAAAAGAACACAATCTTCGGAATATAGTCTTCGAATCGTGACGTTAAAAGGAACGTAGTATTCGGACCGTGATGGTGAAACTGCAATCTTTGGACTATTACAATAACCAGCAATATTCAAATTTTGACATTAAACCAACAAGATGTTAAAAGAAGACAATCGTCGGATCGGGACAATTTTAACCTGACCATGGAGCAAATTAGAACTAATTTTGTCAGGCTTAATAATGATATCGAACTAAGTAATATCATGAGGTAAATAGAAGAAGTTCTGAAGTTTTACGAGAATAATTACCACTAACTGCTTTGTTAACGCAAGAAATTAATCTAATAATCTAATAACAAAACTGACGACAGTGAACAACTGAACCGTTTTTGATACAGTGCTTATAGTAGAATAGAGTGGTTCTGATTCTACAGCTAGAAGTAGAAATCTATCAATATTATTTTATCAAATTAAAAACTTTTCTTATCAGTTAAGCGCGTTGTAATCTACATCAGATATATATATTCAGTTAATCAACATTAATTTAACTTAATTGCAAAAAAAAAATAATAATAATATGTACAGGTATATAAGCACTAGACATAATTAATATCGTCATAGTAGATTTTTTTGTTGATAGGTATTGCAATACACTAAGTAAAATTAATATTTGAATTTTAAAACTTTCTTGAATTGTGATTGTAGACCTCCATTATATAGTAGGGAATATTAGAATCTAGTAAAATATCGACATCGTCTTAACAATATGGGAAAAACTAATTCAAAGCACGGGGATAATAACGGCGAGATCGTCAACAACTTAATAATATAAGAAACGGTTAATATTGATAATAAGCAGACAATTATTCTTTCATAGCAGTTGTAAAGGTAATAGAATTAGTGTACACTCTGTACCAAGACCACCGAAGGGGGCTTAGAAAAAATTACCTTAACAGCCCGGCTCAAATCACAATCCAGAAATAAGCTTGGGTGGGTTAAATTAATAAACATGCAGGAATGGACCAGTTAAATGAAAGAAAGGAAGAGCTAAAGAACATTTTAAGTAACTTCAATAAAAGCATAAACTGGGGCTATACGAAAAAAACGCTTAAAAAGCATTAAAAATAAAGGCAATTTATACCGAAATATAGTTAAAAGCGAGAAAAAGTTGAGAACTAATAGAAAACCAAGAAGAAATAAGTATGCCTTTTGATATACGAACCGCGACGTCACTCGTCCAGTCATACGATGGAAAAGTAGAAGAAACAGAAGCTTTCATCGAATCAATAGCACTGCTATATGCGCTTATGCCACCAGATCAGAAAGACATTATGATCAAATTTATCAGGCACGGTTCCCTTAATTAAAGATAAACTAATAAGGAAATTTTCTGTGAAAGTCTCATCTGAAGCAGTACTAGTACAATTAAGATCGTGTCAGCAAGGCAATAGAAAAATTACCGATTTCTCTGCCCAAGTCGAAGACCTGTCAAGGCAGCTGACTAGAGCATTCACATCGGAAAAATCGCGACTGGAGTCAGCCGAGAAATTGGCAGAAAATTTTTCCATCCAGACGTTCACTAATAACGTATCTAATAGAGATACGGAATTGATACTAAAGGCGAGTAATCTCACAACAAAGGCAGTTGCAGTGGATAAACCACAACAGAATAACGTGTTGCACTACCAAAGCAGGCAACCGCAAAGATTTAGATTTAATTCAAACCAATACAGGGAACATTACAATGGAAGATTTAATAGGAACAGATGGCAAAGGCAACAGAACCAAAAATTCACTAGTACAGGTCATCTAATGAACCCAAATAATTATTCAAACCAAAGAAACTACTCGAATCAGAATAATTAACGGAATCCAAACCAGAACAATTACCGTAACACTCAGTGGAAGAATGGAAACCAACAAAGTAATAGAAGAATTCGATTCTATGATTCAGGGGAATGCCAAGCCCCCAACCAGAAGACGAAACAGATCGGTTGGGGGAGATCTCACAAATAAACTAAGAGTTCACACGTTAAATATCTCTCTCACTAATTTCGTAAAAGCGTATGTAGATATGTGTAGTTCAGTATGCATATTTATAGTCGACACAGGAGCAGACACAGGCAAAAGAAGCGCCGACCAACGATACTATTATCCTAAAAATACTTGTATCATACAAGGTGTGACAGATAGTACAGGAAAATCAATAGGAGCAACCTACGCTGAACTAACTTTCAAAATCGTAGACAATGATCGAGGCAGATGCAGCAATTTTAGGACTTGATTTCCTAACTAAATTCAAAGCCTCCATTGATTACGACACTTGGATACTTATATTAAATACAGCCGAGGAGTCAATCGAAATACCCATAATGAGTGGTCCATCCCCAAACGTTATCGTGATACCACCCCGATGCGAAATTATTAGAAAAATCAAAAGTATAAAATCAGAAGCTAACGATATTGTCGTAATTGGCGAAGAACTCGAACCTGGAGTTTTCGTAGGAGGAACAATTACCTCAGCGAAAGATCAATTAGTTAGAATATTGAATACAACAACTAAACAGTAACTATCCAAGAACCCAAATTTCAAACCGAACCTTTGGCACATTTTAAAATTCATTATAAAAATATCCCCAACAAGAACATTGCAAATCGAGTAATTTCGACTTTAAATCTAAAGTCCATACCAAACTATACTAGACCTCAATTTGAAAAATTATGTCAGGAATATGAAGACATAGTTTTCTTCGAAAATGAAACCCTTACAACTAATAATTTCTATGAACAGCAAATAGAGGTATTAGATAAAGTACCGGTATGTACAAAAAGCTATAGAATTCCAGAGACACATAAATCCGAAATCGATAATCAAGTGAAGAAAATGCTGGATAATAAAATAATAGAAAACTCTGTTTCCCAATTCAACTCTCCAATTTTATTAGTACCAAAAAAATCAAGTACTCAAAACAAAAAGTGGCGGCTAGTGGTAGATTTTAGAAATTTAAACAAGAAAGTACTTTCAGATAAATTCCACTGCCACGAATTGAAGATATATTAGATCAAATGGGCCTCGCAAAATATTTTTCAACACTAGACCTTATGTCTGTATTTCACCAAATTTCTTTAGACCCAGCTTCTAGAAAGTACACAGCTTTTCAACCAACCAAGGACACTACCATTTTACTGGACTTCCTTTCGGACTTAATATAAGCTCAAACAGTTTTCAGCGAATGATGACAATCGCTATGGTAGGTCTAACACCAGAAGTTGCATTTTTATACATTGATGACATAATAGTCATCGGATGCTCAAAAGCACATCACTTAAAAAATTTGTCATCAGAAATCTCAAATTAAATCCAGAAAAATGCAAATTTTTTCAAACGGAAGTTACATACCTTGGTCACAAAATTTCAGTACAAGGTATAAGCCCAGATAGCTTAAAATATGATGTTATAAAAAATTATCCTATACCCAAGAGCGCAGATGAAGTCAGGCGTTTCGTAGCATTTGATAACTACTACCGTCATTTTGTTCCTAACTTCTCAGATACCGCAATACCTTTAAATAGACGGCTCCGGAAAAACGCAATATTTGAATGGTCAGAAACTCACCAAAAAGCCTTCGATATTTTAAAAGCAGCGCTTATGTCGCCCATAATATTACAACACCCTGATTTTAATAAAGAATTAATTATATCGACAGACGCATCAAACACTGCCTGTGGTGCAATTTTATCCCAAAATTTTGATGGACAAGAACTACCTATCGCATACGCAAGTAAAACATTCACACAAGGAGAGAGCAACAAATCAATCAACAATTGAAAATGAACTAACAGCCACACATTGGGCTGTAACATATTTTAAACCATATGTTTATGGACGAAAATTTATAGTAAGAACGAACCATAGACCATTAGCATATTTGTTCGGAATGAAGAATCCGACATCGAAATTAACCCGAAGGCGATTAGATTTGGAAGAGTTTGCTTTCGCCATCCAATATATCAAAGGAACTGAAAATTCTGGACCTGATGCTTTGTCTAGAATAAAGCTTGATATATCAGATCTAAAACAGATCACAATATTACAAATGAAAACTCGCGCAATGAAAAAGAAAAAAAAAAAGAAACTAATGGACAGAAGAAGAAGCCAATGACACAAGTGTGCAGACTGCAGACTGATCAACTGCGTATCACTGAGGCCTTGGCACCATCAGAAGTAACAAAATTACCAGAATTAAAAATCAAGGTTGATAATAAGAGAAGTATTGAACTCACGCTAGCGTTAAATTACAAAATATTTTATAAGCGGATAATAAGAATAAATAATACCCATTGGAAAAGTATATTGACAAACAACTTCAGACCAAGACTCTGAAGATCTCTGCAGAGAGTCAAATTTTTAATATGATAAATATAACCGCATTTAAAGTCCTATGTAATAAAATTTTAAATAAAAAACAAATAATAATATATAAACCACAGATTCAAGTGACTGATATAGAGAAAATAAATCAAATACTACACGACTTCCACTCAACCCCAACGGGAGGACACTTGGGACAGTCAAGGATGTTTAGCATACTAAAAGATATAAACACGTGGAACAACATGAGAAAATCAGTAGCTAGGTATGTCAACAAATGTGAACTTTGCTCAAAAAACAAACATCAAAAACACAACAAAGAAGCAATGGTTGTAACAGCCACACCAATAAAGGTTTCTGACATAGTGTCAATAGACACAAAATGACAACAGGTATGCCGTAACTATCCAGTGCGATTTAAGTACATACATCGTGATTATCCCGACAAAAGATAAAGAGGCAAACACAATAGCAAAAGCAGTAGTCAACGGATTCATATTAACGTATGGTCCAATGAACAAGTTGAAAACTGACCTAGGAACAGAATATAAGAATCAGGTTTTCACAGAAATCTGCGAAATTTTAAAAATAAAACAATTATTTGCCACGCAGCGCACCCAGAAACAATAGGAGCACTCGAGAGAAATCACAAATGTCTCAACGAATACTTAAGATCATTCGTTTTGCTACAATACTACACCCAACACGGTACACACATACACACCATTCGAACTTTATTTAACAAATCATGTTTTAATGTGCATTAATAATAATTAAGTTTACGCTAGCAAATTTACCTTTGTATAAATAAGCTAGCGATATTCCAATAAACATGATTAGTACATTGGTGATCAAAGAGACTGCTTGCCCAAAAGAACGGTGGATCTGCTTTTTCAAAGCTTCCCCACTCAGAGATCTGCTTTCTAAGCTTCTCCTACTACACAGCAACCGTGAAATAGGTATACCAACATTACTCTTACTACATGACGACCGTGATAATTTCACTTACTACACTTACACAATACAAATATTCTTATTAAATTTTGACACATGTTCTGTGACGTAATTTCGTGTACTAATGTATAGACAGAGAGAGAGAGTATTGTGCGTGTACTTCAAGTTTCATTGACGATTGGTATTCGGGGGCAGGAAAAATTCCGAAATTTCGAACCATAGCACTGGCAACATATCAATACTACTGCAAGTAAATAGTTTCGGACATTTTGAAATTGTGATATTTCTGATCTATTCAAATCAAACTTACATAAGAATACTCCAATAATTCTGGTTCATTATTATTTCTAGTATATGCTTCAATTCCCATCTTATTGTGTTATCATTCACTTAGGTGTCAATCTGTTGGTAAACTATTTCTCGTAACTCTGTTATCGGTATCGAAGGGAATTAGCTTTTTACTTCGAATGACACTAACATAGCAACTACTGGACATATCGGACAATTATCTTTGCGTAATTTTAGTAGACCATATATTATCGGTGCCTTAGATTGATATTAATAAGCCTTTGATTTTCTAAAATACTTTTACAGTAGTTGCTCTATGCCGGTTCTGGCTATTTGTTCTAGCTTCCAGGATTTCGCCACAGCCGCTAGATGGTTTCAGCCCATACAAAATGGGAGGGACTGTATTGGTTTATGTCTTGGATGCACCATTGGGCCTTGGATGGTCTATGTCTTGGATGCACCATTGAGTCTTGACTGGCTTATGCCTTGGATACAACATTGAGCCTTGATTGGCTTATGTCTTGGATGTGTCATTTGGTCTTGACTGCGCCCTAGCGGCATTAGCGGGTACTACCAACATGCTCCAGTACTACGGTTTTCTTGGATGTGTCATTTTGTCTTGACTGCACCCTAACGGCATTAGCCGATACTACCAGCATGCTCCGGTACTACGGTTTTCTTGGATGTCTGGTGCGCCTAAATGTGGGCTTTTTATTATGATTTTGTATCAGCGATCCTCTACGGGCTCGCCATTTCTTGAGTAAGGTTACCTAGCGGCATTAGCCGGAACTATCAGCATGCCTTCGTTTTGGTGATTTCTTTTATTAGCGGAGAAGTTCTAGATATCAGCATGACGTCATCTTGGTTTTGCTGCACCTAAATAAGTTTTCTTAGCGTGGAAATTGTAGATATCAGCATCGATCGAATTTCACAACACGTTGGCTTGATGTTTTCTTAGCAAATTATTAGCACGGGTTTATGTCTTGGATGTTGGGGATACGAGCCCACTTTCAGCAATCTCCAGCATAGGTAAATAGCATAGGATTTCGATTTTGATTCTGAAGTCCGCTTATTTTTCATCTCGAGTCTTGGGGATGCGAGACCGCTTTGGGGATACGAGACCACTCTTAGCACTCTCCAGCATAGGGAAATAGCATAGGATTTCGATTTTGTTTCTGGAGTTTGCTTCCTTTTGATCTCAGACTCGTAGCCTCTAAGTTGACATCAACATTTTTCATCTCGAGTTTTGGGGATACGAGATCACTTTCAGTACTCTGCAGCATAAGGAAACGGCATAGCTTTCGATTTTGGTTCTATTCAGTCTTGACTGGCTTATGCCTTGGATGTTTCATTTGCTCTTGACTTCGCCCTAGCGGCATTAGCTGGTACTAGCAGCATGCTCCGGTACTACGGTTTTCTTGGATGTTTGGTATGGTTCTCTTTGATGTGTGAAGTTTTTTGCTTCACTTTTGCCCTTCACGTAGCAGCATGATACGGTTTGGGAAGTTTTTTGCTTCACTTATGCCCCACACGTGGCCGCATACGGTTTTATGTGCCCACACGTAGCAGCGTGCTACGGTTTTTTTTTGGATGTGTTGCTCTACCTGTGTGCGTCAAGGTGAGTTTACCTTGATCACCTTCGTCGAAAATAAAAAAGAAATGGCCAAAGGTGCTTGGTACCAAGGCCATGTTAATGATGCAATTGGTGCGTGTACCAATTGCAAGATGAATAGTAGTTTTGAACTTCTTCACAAGATGTGAATTAACTAGCCGAAGGTTCTTGTACCAAGGCTTTATTGATGCATGTAACTGGTGCTTGTACCAATTTCAAATTAGACACTGAAAGTTGTAACAACGAAATTTTAAAAGCAAACGACCGCTCTCTTAATAAAAACTGAATGAATGAATTTATTTGACAAATATCCTACTTATAAAGCGAACTTATGCTTACCTAAACAATTTTATTGTAGCAAAAAAGACTCCCATGAAATACCGTGGCACATGTCCATGAAAGGTACACCGCCTCAAATTCATTGACGATACGCAAAGTGCTGACCGTGGTGATTTTCATGGGAGCCGTCTGCTGTAAGTACACCAGAAGTGAAATTGGCATGATGGCTGTGGGCGATGCGCGAAAACAACTGAATGCAAACGTAATGCGATTCTTAAGAATTTGTTTGTTTTAGAATATTTATATTTTAATTATCGCGGGCATGCTCGTTCATGCAATTTCACTTCTGGAGGAACTTGTACACATGTATGCTATGTAGGCGTAAAAGAATATGTTACAGCGGCATCATTCTGCTGGACATAGACATCCTCCCCCGCATTGAACGGATGGTTCAATTAGATATGTATATCACTGCTTAGCTGCAAATCGCTTACTGGGCTGGTCCTGGGTGCGGGAATGGGTGGTCTACTTCTGCTCTTGTGAAGTCGGCTGGAAATGCATCTCCACAGAAGGTAACAAAAAATGGAAATAATGATCAGGAGACTCGTATATCCCAAAGTGAAGTGGTGAGCATCATGATGGTGTATTTTCAGGGCTGCCTCCTCGCTCTGCTGTGAATGTATACGTCCTTGAAGGGTTTGAATGTCATTTGCTAGACTTTCGAGAGACGTTATGCGGTGGACTAGTGGAGTGCCATTTATCGGCTGGAGGATGGCGGTGAGGTTTTTTGATGGCACGAATGATGTAGTTAGCGTGCTCGGGTAAATATTGTGAGATCGTATGGTCACAAATTCCTCCTTGATAGCGCATCCATATTTGTCTTCTAGGATACCGGACTCTTCCAAAATTTGTTGGGAAACAGAAGTCCCATAGACTATGTTGATGGTTATCGGCCTTCTTGTTGAGAAAATCCAGTGATTTGGGTTTAACAGCTGTATCCAGGGGGATGCATTTATGGCATTCATTAGCTTGCAATCTGGTGATGATGAAGAATGGCTAAGCAGACTTATCTCGCATGAGCTTATATTTGAACCTTTCCGATATAGAGGGTGATGTTGTCTGCACATGTATATTGAACTTCCAATATTCTTGCAGGCTGACAATTCATGCTCTGACAGCGGATAGTACTGATCGCGGTGCAAATTCACGATCAGAAACTCTGAATCAGGTTTTATTGCCAAAAATGTATCGTTCATCAGAAATGGTACAGGAACTATTCTCATGATCTCGAAAGTTTCGTAGGAGAATAATGGCAGCTTACGTCGGAATATGACTTGATTCCGACCAATGTGTCCTTCCGTGGTCATAAGACCATACAGTTCCAACAAGTTTTCTCGTCTGGATGGTAGTCGAAGTGTCGAAGGCAGGTGCTCCTTAATTAGAGTTAGCTCAGCCTGTAGCTGTTTGGGAGTCAGCAATTGTGGGTTCACCTTCCCATGAAGGGTGTCGATGATTACATCTAGAAGTGCGGACTGCACTCTCTGATAGTTGATAGCCATTACAAGCAACTGCACTGAAAGTGAATTGATAATTTCAGCTGATCGCTGTTCATGGAGCTCTTGGCTAATATTATTAACTGCGATGATCGTTTGGTTGATATACTTATCGAATTCCTGTAGTTGTTTTTCCATGTTGGCTTGAGATTTCTTCATTATGTTTGTCGTAGAATCTATCAGATGTCTGGTTTTTTATCAATGCCAAGAGATGTTCGTCATTACCTTCCAGATTGTTTATAATCTGAGACATTTTCTCGGCATATTTAGAGTCTAGAACACCAAAGAGGGAGTTAGCTAGATTCCCTACTATATCTAAAGGTGCTCTTCGTTGTCTAGGCTGGGTACGAGGCATGAGCAGCTCGTTATTATTTCTTAGTTCCAGTATTAGATTGGCGAATTGTTGGACCATGGTCGTGCATGCTTCTTTGCCCTTCATTCCATTGCACGTGCTAACCAGCCGGGTTGCTGCACCTTGTATACTGTCAAATTCCTTCCAGAATGCCTTGAGATCATAGAATACTACTAAATTCCATTCGTTTGACACTAGCTGGGTGGCCCCCATTCCCTCGAAATAGAGTCCTGGCTGTGATTTGCAGGGAGTTATTTTTACTTCCGTGTTACCCAATATTGGCAATATTAATGCACTTAGTAAGAGTAAGCTTATCGCAGAGGTACCGGGACGACGTCTTTTTGTGCTAGAAGAATTTGACGTAGGTTCGTCCTTTGATGATCCACCAGGGTTGATCTTGGAACGATTACTGGTTGTGTGAGCAACATCTTGGAAACTAGGGCGTTTTCTGAGTTTCGATTCTTTAGCTTCAGATTGTGAGGCTGGATTATCTTGAATGACCGTACTCGATTCTCCTTTCTTGTCGATTGGTAGTGGGGCCAGTTTGTGTATCGGTCGTCTCAATACTCCTGTGGCTGTTTTAACATCTGCCACTCGCACTAGATCGTCCTGCCCTTGATAACTTTGAAGATCCGTCCCAATGGCCATTTCATACTGGGCAGCTTGTCGTCTTTTATTAGCACCATTATGCCGTTTCTAGCATTCTCGCATTTTTGCTTCCACTTGTATCGATGCTGGAGCTCATTTAAGTACTCATTGGTCCAACGTCTCCAGAACTCATTTTTTATGTGAGTTACTAATTGCCATCTCTGAAGTAAGCGTATTTGTTAACGGTTCCCCGATTAGGAAGTGCCCTGGAGTCAGTGCTGACAGGTCATTTGGATCAGCTGACTGCGGAGTTAATGGTCTGGAGTTGAGCATGGCCTCGATTTCAACCATCAATGTTTCCAGTTCTTCGTACGTAAGCGAGGCAGATGCTGCACTCCGTTGAAATAGGTTCTTGGCAGATTTGACAGCTGCCTCCCACAGGCCGCCAAAATGTGGGGCTCGGGGAGGTATAAATTGAAAATCTACTCCTCTGGTGGTGCAAAATGCTGTAATATTGTGCCGTGATTCTTGAGAATATAATGCTTCTTTGAGTTCTGCTAGTTAATTCTTAGCTCCGACAAAGTTTGTGGCATTGTCACAATATAGATTTCTACAATTTCCTCTTCTACTCATGAATCGCTTGAGTGAGCCGATGAAGGCATCTCTTGTCAAATCGCTTACCAACTCCAAATGAACAGCTTTGGTCGCGAAGCAGCAAAAATCTGCCACATAGGACTTTTGTGGCCGTTTTCCTCTGCTTTTAAAATGTGTCCAAAAGGGACCACAGAAGTCTACACCTGAATTGACAAAAGGTCTGGCAGGTTGGACCCTAGTGGGTGGCAAGTTGCCCATTAACTGGGATAAAAGTCTTGGCTTCGATTTGGTACAGCGCACACAATTTTGGACGATAGATCGAGCAGTGGTCTTAGCCTTGATAGGCCAAAATCTTTGACGTGTTATTGATAATAGTGTTTGTGGCCCAGCATGAAGATTGTTGGTATGAAGTTGCGTCATTAGTAGCCTTGTTATGTTATGTGCATATGGCAACAGCATCGGATGTTTTGCATCAAAGGGCAAGTTGAAAGCCTGTAGTCTACCGCCAACTCGGATTATTCCGTCGTCATCAAGAAATATGCTGAGGCTGCTTAGATTGCTGTTGGCCTTTACCATCTTAGTATGTTTCAATTGACTTAGTTCATCCTTAAAAGCCTTTGTGTATTTCTCACAATTACCACAAGAGCTTCCTCCATTTCCTTTACGGTCAGCTGAGACCTTTCTCTGCGAAGACTGTTGTGCTGTTGAAAATTTTTTATGAATCGCAAAACATATGCGATCACTCGCTGTAGGGTCCCGAAGGAATTTTTGTGATTGATGTCGTGGATGAGATTACTCGTTCTACTGGCAGCTACCACAATTGACCTTGGTGTTTCTTTTTCAAGTCGGTGTCATGTTGAGCTCGCTGTTCTGGCCACGATGCTTCAACACCATGGAGGAAGACTGGGCCATAAAACCATATAGTGCAAGCCTTCAACCTTTCTGGTGATATTCCGCGTGAGAGGACGTCTGCTGCGTTCTGTTTAGATGGAACATGTCGCCACTGATTGATGGATGTCACTTCTAGTATTGCGGCTACGCGATTTGCCACAAAGGTATGAAAAGATGAAGACTCGGCCTTCAGCCATGCGAGTACTATTTCTGAATCTGTCCAGAACAAGCATGGTTGGTCATTCCAATTTAAGTCCTTCTTGATCCGTTGCACCAATTGTGCTGCAAGCTGTGCTGCACATAGCTCTAAGCGCGGAAGTGTCACCTTTTTAGTGGGGGCAACTCTTGACTTTGCGCATAGTAATTTTACTGTTACGGTGCCATCATCATTTGTGGAGCGTATATATACAGCGGCTCCAAACGCTTTCTCGGAGGCATCGCAGAAGGCATGTAATAGTCTTGTACGGGTATTTTACCCGCAAACATATGTCTGGGGATCCTTATGTCATTAAGCATTTTAAGGTTTTGCCGAAACTCGGCCCAAGTTGTGTGTAGCTCAAGCTGCAGCGCAGCATCCCAATCTAGTTTTAATTCCCAAAGTTTTTGCAAAAAGATTTTCGCTGTTACAATCACTGGGCTTACAAGTCCCAAAGGGTGGAAGAGATGCGCAATATCCGACAGGACAGTTCTCTTGGTTATCTTGCCCTTGTCCGGCCCCATTGCCCTTATACGGAATTCATCACTCTTGGGATGCCATGTTAGTCCCAAGGCATTGATGTGCTCGTCATCATCACCATTGTGAAAATCTAGTTGCAAAGCTCTATCTTCATGTGGAATGCTTAACAGGAGTTGTGCATGGTTGGCGCACCACTTCCTTAGTTTGAAGCCTGCTGATTGGAGTAGCTGCTGTATTGTTCTTGCATATCCCTCGCTTCTCTTAAACTGTCTGAGCCAGTCATTACGTCATCTACGTAAAAGTTTGGCCGAAGAGCGTCAGATCCCAACGGATATTTTTGTTTTTCTTGTAAAGACGGTCGTTGCAAACATTTTGTTGCCAGATATGGGGCAGATGTTGTTCCGTATGTAACCGTGCATAATTGATAATGCTTGATGGGTTGACTTGAATCATCTCTCCATGCTATCATTTGATATCTTCTATCGTCATTGTCCACTGTTATTTGCCGGTACATCTTCTCGATGTCCGCTGTGAAGACAAATCGTGGCAATCTGAACCTTAGTAAAATAGAGACTAGCTCATCCTGGATGGTTGGGCCAGTGGCTAGAATTTCATTTAATGATACGTTTGTAGACGTTTTGCTGGAAGCGTCAAACACAACTCTGAGTTTCGTTGTAGTGCTGTTAGGTTTCATCACACAATGATGCTAGAAAGCGACGCAGCGCAACATCCTTCGAGTCCCATAATTTTTGAGGATCATGCACGAAGGGTAGTTTGACCACAAAACGACCGGTACTATCTCTACGAACAGTTTGGCTAAAGTGAGTCTCACATTTGACCTCTGAATCCGTCATGGCCCGCACAGTCGGATTGACATCTTCTAATTTCCAGAATTTTTCTAATTGATCATTTAGATTGTCATCCTCTCGATTACAGATACCACAAGACGCTAGATGCCGTGAAACATCTTGTGTTTTACCGGCCACTACCCAGCCCAGAAGCGTGTTTTGCAGTGTGGGTAGGGTTTCCCCCAATTTGATTTGTCCCACCGATAATAATTGATAATATACTTCTGCACCGATGAGGAAATCGATGGAGCCAGGATGGTAGAAATCAGGATCAGCCAACTCAATGTTTTGAGGAATGCGCCAAGTGGCTATGTTTAGAGTCTGTATAGGTTGATCTGTAGTGATCTGTGGGAGTATAACTGCTTCCAATCTTGTGGAGAATGCAGTTATCTTCGACTGGACCAGCACGCTTACTCGATGCTGAGCTCGCTGTTTCATTTCTCCGATGCCTTCAATGCAAAGAGAGTCTGGCGTCTGATTTAGGCCTAGTTTTTTTGCCATTTTGTCTGTGATAAAATTGAGCTGTGAACCAGAATCTAGGATTGCTCGGCACTCGATTGTTTCGCCCTTATGGTTCACGAGTTTGATGATAACAGTGCTTAAGAGGACATATTCTTTTTCTCCTTTCATTGATTGTGCCGCTAGGATGCTTGGGTTGCTGGCTGATGCCAGTGGATGTGACGCAGGCGCATGTGCGGAGTCGCCATCACTGGTCATGTCATGATGAGCCGTCTGCTGTAAGTACACCAGAAGTGAAATTGGCATGATGGCTGTGGGCGATGTGCGAAAAAAACTGAATGCAAACGTAATGCGATTCTTAAGAATTTGTTTGTTTTAGAATATTTATATTGCTACGAGCGTGGCCTTAGTTCGTTATTTAAAACACAATATTTCAGATATAATTCAAAAGTTCTTTCTTTATTTAACTTTACTGTTTACTTTCACAAATTCACAAATTATTATCAAATCAACTCTTTATTTATCGCTAGTACTGTACTTCTAATTATCGCAATCCAAATAGTTTACTTCGTTCACTTCGCTGTCTGAAATAATACTCGCCTCCTGGATGTGAGCAGCGCCGTATTTATACTCTACGAATTACCCTAGAACCTTCCTGAATATTCCATTCTCCAAACCCAGTTTACTAGGATGTCACTAACCTAAAGTTGTTTCCATTTCCAATAGATGCCGCTTGTATCACTTTGTGGCGCGTAACACTGCCCCCTTCTTAAAATTGTTCGTCCCGAACAACAGGTGATCCACGGTCTTGATGCTCGCAGTATTGACATAAAGGATCTAGATGAACGATTTTCCGTTTGCCTCTTGTACCCCGCTGAATCCTATATACTACGTCATTTATTCTAGTCACTACTGAATACGGTCCTTCCCAGTGTTGTGGTAATTTAGGAGAACGTCCCTTACGTCGTTTCGGGTTGTACAGCCAAACAAGGTCACCTTCATTAAATCCTGCTGAGTTAGCACGTAAGTCATAGCGGGTCTTCATCCGATCGGTGTTTATTGCTAATTTTGCTCTCGTGACTTCGTGTACATCAGCTAATCGTTGTCTAAGTTCCGATACATAATCGTCTGGTAACTTTTGTTCACCTCTGGGTGTACCAAACTTGAGATCGCTAGGTAAACGCATCTCCATTCCGAATATCACTTTTGCTGGAGTTTGTCCGGTCGTGTTGTGTACAGCTGATCGATAGGCCATTAAGAACATGGGAATATGTCGATCCCAATCGCGTTGGTGATAGTCGACTACTTTCTTTAGATACTCGACCAATGTTCTGTTGAAGCGCTCTACCATGCCATCAGATTGTGGATGCAGAGGAGTTGTTCTGGTTTTTCTTATTCCCAGAATTTTACACATCTCTTGGAAAGCCCGTGATTCGAAGTTCCGTCCTTGGTCCGAATGAAGTTCATGAGGAACACCAAATCTACTGACCCAATTCATTACTACTTGATCCGCTACTGTGGTAGACTCCTGATTAGGGAGGTTACCGTTATCTGTTTCTGGAAAAGGTCCAGCGATGTCTACGGCTATCCTTTCAAATGGGGCTCCTGCATTATACTTATGCATTTCTCCTCTACTTCTGTGTGGTGGTCCTTTGCAAGAAGCACAGATAGTGCATCTGCGGCACCATTCCTCAACATCCTCCCGCATATGTAACCAATAAAACCTTTCACGTATTTTGGAAATTGTTTTATTCACCCCCAAATGTCCTCCAGATGCTCCACTGTGCATTTCTTCTAGAACATCTTTGACCTGGGATGCTGGCACGACTATTTGCATTCGGAATGACTCGCCGTTAGTTGATTCCCACTTGCGCTTTAATATACCACATTCAACGTGAAGAGAGTTCCATTGAGCCCAGTAGCTCTTCAGTTTCTCACTCTTCTCCGAGATATCTTGTCATTGTGGTCTTTCCATGTCTTCTTTCCAAGCAAGAATAGGTGCTATGTCTGGGTCTTCCCGTTGAGCTGTTCGCAAGCTCTCGTTGTTCCAACCTGTCGATGGTTCCACCGTCATCAGCTCTATAGTTGCCTCCGTTTCTTTTTCTTCCAGCCGAACGCAATGTTTGCATTCAACTTTGCATGGACGTCGTGAAAGGGCGTCTGCATTTCCATGGATACGTCCTCTTCGGTGCTGGATTTCAAAGTCATACGCTTGGAGTCGCTCTATCCGTCTCGCCACTTGCCCCTCAGGGTTCTTAAACTGCAAAAGCCATTTAAGCGCTGCATGGTCAGTGCGGAGGATAAATTTCTGCCCGTAGAGATATTTATGGAAATGCTTGGTTGAGTTTACAATGGCAAGTAGCTCTTTCCTTGTAGCACAATAATTTCTCTCTGATTTTGAGAGTGCTTTGCTAAAATAAGCTACTGGCACCTCTTGACCATCCTCCTCCTGTGAAAGCACTGCACCAATACCTACATTGCTGGCATCCGTGTCCAATATAAAAGTTTTTCCCAGCTTTGGATAGTGAAGCACTGGAGTTCCACAGAGCTGTTGCTTCAAATTTGCAAAGCTCTCGTTACATTTATCTGACCATATGAACGGCTTTCCTTTTTCTGTAAGTTGATGTAGGCTCCTTGCTATATCTGCAAAACCTTTTACGAATCGCCTGTAGTAGGTAGCTAATCCAAGAAAACTCCTTAATTGATGTTTGTCCTTTGGAACAGGCCAATTTTTCACAGCTCTTATCTTCTCTGGATCAGTTCTTACTCCTTGTGATGAAACTATGTGCCCCAAATATTTTACTTCATTCTTGAATAGAGCACATTTATTCGTACTGAGCTTCAGTTTCGCATCTCTCAGTCTTTGAAGTACGTCCCGTAAGTTGTTTTTATGTTCCTCGAATGTCCTTCCGATCACAATTATGTCATCTAAGTAGACAAGACATGTTTTCCAGGTTAATCCTCGTAAAACACATTCCATGAGTCGTTCGAATGTGGCTGGAGCATTACATAATCCAAATGGCATAACTTTGAATTGCCATAATCCACTTCCAACTGAGAAAGCAGTTTTGTCTCGGTCCTCGGGATGTATTTCCACTCTTCAAATCCAATGTGGAAAACCATTGCGCTCCGGAAAGGGTGTCCAATGTGTCATCAATCCTTGGTAACGGATAGCTATCCTTTCTTGTTACATTATTTAGTTGGCGGTAGTCCACACAGAATCGGGTGCTGCCATCCTTTTTCCTGACCAAAACAACTGGCGATGTCGAAGGGCTGTTAGATTCCTCAATTATGCCTTGTTCTTTCATGGAATTTATCATATCTGCAACTTCTGGTTGTTTGGCTAATGGTAGTCTTCGTGGTGGTTGCCGAATGGGCCTAGAATCTCCTGTTGTGATCCGATGCTGGACAAGATTTGTTTTACCGAAATCATCATCATTCATTGCAAATAATTCCGAAAATTCATCGATCATATCTTTGGCATCGTTGTATTGCTGTTCACTTAAGGCACTAGATGAAAGAAGTTTCTGAACCTGTTGAGTAGTAGCTGGTATACGTATTGCCTCCTTAATATTACTACCATTTTCCAAATTAACAATCTGATAAACAGGCTCACAGTTTCCAATTATAGCACCTTCTTTTAGTTGTACCTCATTTTCGGATGTGTTGAGCACTCTGACTGGAATTAATTTTGCGCCTTCTGTCTTCACTAAAGTTTTACCAACGATGATGTTCGATGTTACTTTTGTAGGGTTAGGCTCCACCAGATTGGTATTGTGAAGCCATTTGTTCTTGACAAGATCCGCTCTAATAATTGATCTCGAAGCTCCAGTGTCGATAGTGACAACGCAGTCATTTTTTCCTACACTTCCATATATAACAAGACTGCTATTATATCTCTGCAACTGGGCTATCTGAATGATGACTTCGGGGCTGTCGACTCTACCAACCAACTTCTGCCCCCCGAAGTTGGTTTTTACATGTTTTCCGACTGCTGAACAGGGGAGCTGATGCGACTAGTCGCTGTATGATCTCTAGGCTCTCCCCGAATAGCTTGCTCCCTGGCTCGACATCTTTGGCATTCTGTTCTGTCCTCCTCTTCTGGTGATTCTGTTCGACAGCGTTTTCTGCAGTCCCTTTGGAGGTGTCCTGGTCTATTACAATTCCAGCATCGCAGTATACTACGTGAAGAATTGCTCCGTGATGGCTGCATTCTATTACAAGTACATTCCTCCACCGAAATTTCTCTCACTCGTATTGCACTTCGGGAAGCTTGCCTGGCAGATTCATACGCTAGTGCATAGGCTAATGCTTCTGCTGTTGATTTCTTTCCTGCTAGCCTCAACGCTTGTTGTAAATTTTGGTCTGCAATAGCGTTCACAAATGCTTCTGTTGCCACTCCATTAAGGAAATCCGCATTTACGCTAGAGTATGAGAGATAAGCTAATCTTTCCACATCACCCTGCAGTTGTTGTAGTGATTCGCCATGCTTTTGAATCCTGTTGCGTAGCTGTAGGCGATATACTTGCTGCATGTGTTCATCTCCATAACGTAACTCTATCGCCTGTACTAATGAAGTATAATCACGTTGCCTTTCTATCGGTATAGTTTGTAAAAGCTCTGATGCAGAACCTCGAAGTGCTAATACCAGAGCTGTAGCTTTGTCTGGATCATTCCATCCGTTTACTTCGGAAGCAGCCTCGAATTGTCTCTTGAAAATATGCCACGAATTTTGTCCATCAAATATTGGAGGTTTCATTCTGCCTGCATTGGATATTTCAATTCCTTCGTGCCGTGGTTGTCGATGCTTCATCTTCTCCAAATCTGATTTGAAGTTGTCAAGCTGTTCGGTCACTTTTTGTTGAACTTCCGCCACTTCTTGCTCGATTCCTTCAATTTTTAAATTTTGTTCGTCTAACGAGTTTTTCAGGAAATTCTTTTGTTCCTCTAAGCGATTTTCTAGACAATTCTCCAGAGGACTCTTTTGTTCATCCAAACGCGTTTCCAGTGATTTCTTCTGTTCATCTAAACGGGACTCCATGGAATTCTTTTGTTCATCCAAACGGGTTTCCATAGATTTCTTGTGGTCCTCGAGAGAATTCTTTTGTTCCTGGAGAGAATTCTTTTGTTCATCAAAACGAGCTTCCATTTTGCTCATTAAAGTATTTAAAAGCTGTTCTATGTTCATTGCAGGCTCTTCCTCAATTTCTGGTTCTTCTTCGAAAACGAATGTCTCAGGATTCTTTTCTTCCTCTATCAAAGCTTGTCTAAGTTGCTCGACTAGAACATTCTTTAGGCCAGTCGTTTGTAATGACCGCTTCCCCAACTCCACTTTCAATTCCTGTATGCGAGGCTCCTCTAGCTTGCGTCCCATTCTTGCGTCTTTTGTAATTCACTCACAGTTTAATATACAATTATCTTTCGGAATTTTTACACACGATTTCACAAAATTAATCACTCTTTGAACTTCAAATTCAAATGTCACCACTTTATTTCGCGATTTTATTTTACTTCTGACACCAGTTGCTACGAGCGTGGCCTTAGTTCGTTATTTAAAACACAATATTTCAGATATAATTCAAAAGTTCTTTCTTTATTTAACTTTACTGTTTACTCTCACAAAAATAATTATCAAATCAACTCTTTATTTATCGCTAGTACTGTACTTCTAATTATCGCAATCCAAATAGTTTACTTCGTTCACTTCGCTGTCTGAAATAATACTCGCCTCCTGGATGTGAGCAGCGCCGTATTTGTACTCTACGAATTATCCTAGAACCTTCCTGAATATTCCATTCTCCAAACCCAGTTTACTAGGATGTCACTAACCTAAAGTTGTTTCCATTTCCAATAGATGTCGCTTGTATCACTTTGTGGCGCGTAACAATATTTTAATTATCGCGGGCATGCTCGTTCATGCAATTTCACTTCTGGAGGAACTTATACACATGTATGCTATGTAGGCGTAAAAAAATATGTTACAGCGGCATCATTCTGCTGGACATAGACATCCTCCCCCGCATTGAACGGATGGTTCAATTAGATATGTATATCACTGCTTAGCTGAAAATCGCTTACTGAGCTGGTCCTGGGTGCGGGAATAGGTGGTCTACTTCTGCTCTTGTGAAGTCGGCTGGAAATGCATCTTCACAGAAGGTAACAAAAAATGGAAATAATGATCAGGAGACTCGTATATCCCAAAGTGAAGTGGTGAGCATCATGATGGTGTATTTTCAGGGCTGCCTCCTCGCTCTGCTGGGAATGTTTGCGTCCTTGAAGGGTTTGAATGTCATTTGCTAGACTTTCGAAGACGTTATGCGGTGGACTAGTGGAGTGCCATTTATCGGCTGGAGGATGGCGGTGAGGTTTTTTGATGGCACGAATGATGTAGTTAGCGTGCTCGGGTAAATATTGTGAGATCGTATGGTCACAAATTCCTCCTTGATAGCGCATCCATATTTGTCTTCTAGGATACCGGACTCTTCCAAAATTTGTTGGGAAACAGAAGTCCCACAGACTATGTTGATGGTTATCGGCCTTTTTGTTGAGAAAATCCAGTGATTTGGGTTTAACAGATGTATACAGGGGGATGCATTTATGGCATTCATTAGCTTGCAATCTGGTGATGATGAAGAATGGCTAAGAAGACTTATCTCGCATGAGCTTATATTTGAACCTTTCCGATATAGAGGGTGATGTTGTCTGCACATGTATATTGAACTTCCAATATTCTTGCAGGCTGACAATTCATGCTCTGACAGCGGATAGTACTGATCGCGGTGCAAATTCACGATCAGAAACTCTGAATCAGGTTTTATTGCCAAAAATGTATCGTTCATCAGAAATGGTACAGGAACTATTCTCATGATCTCGAAAGTTTCGTAGGAGAATAATGGCAGCTTAAATCGGAATATGACTTGATTCTGACCAATGTGTCCTTCCGTGGTCATAAGACCATACAGTTCCAACAAGTTTTCTCGTCTGGATGGTAGTCGAAGTGTCGAAGGCAGGTGCTCCTTAATTAGAGTTAGCTCAGCCGGTAGCTGTTTGGGAGTCAGCAATTGTGGGTTCACCTTCCCATGAAGGGTGTCGATGATTACATCTAGAAGTGCGGACTGCACTCTCTGATAGTTGATAGCCATTACAAGCAACTGCACTGAAAGTGAATTGATAATTTCAGCTGATCGCTGTTCATGGAGCTCTTGGCTTATATTATTAACTGCGATGATCGTTTGGTTGATATACTTATCGAATTCCTGTAGTTGTTTTTCCATGTTGGCTTGAGATTTCTTCATTATGTTTGTCGTAGAATCTATCAGATGTCTGGTTTTTTATCAATGCCAAGAGATGTTCGTCATTACCTTCCAGGTTGTTTATAATCTGAGACATTTTCTCGGCATATTTAGAGTCTAGAACACCAAAGAGGGAGTTAGCTAGATTCCCTACTATATCTAAAGGTGCTCTTCGTTGTCTAGGCTGGGTACGAGGCATGAGCAGCTCGTTATTATTTCTTAGTTCCAGTATTAGATTGGCGAATTGTTCGACCATGGTCGTGCATGCTTCTTTGCCCTTCATTCCATTGCACGTGCTAACCAGCCGGGTTGCTGCACCTTGTATACTGTCAAATTCCTTCCAGAATGCCTTGAGATCATAGAATACTACTAAATTCCATTCGTTTGACACTAGCTGGGTGGCCCCCATTCCCTCGAAATAGAGTCCTGGCTGTGATTTGAAGGGAGTTATGTTTACTTCCGTGTCACCCAATATTGGCAATATTAATGCACTTAGTAAGAGCAAGCTTATCGCAGAGGTACCGGGACGACGTCTTTTTGTGCGAGATGAACTTGACGTAGGTTCATCCTTTGATGATCCACCAGGGTTGATCTTGGAACGATTACTGGTTGTGTGAGCAACATCTTGGAAACTAGGGCGTTTTCTGAGTTTGGATTCTTTAGCTTCAGATTGTGAGGCTGGATTATCTTGAATGACCGTACTCGATTCTTCGTCCTTGTCGATTGGTAGTGGGGCCAGTTTGTGTGTCGGTCGTCTCAATACTCCTGTGGCTGTTTTAACATCTGCCACTCGCACTAGATCGTCCTGTCCCTTGATAACCTTGATGATCCGTCCCAATGGCCATTTCATACTGGGCAGGTTGTAGTCTTTTATTAGCACCATCATGCCGTTTGTAGCATTATCGCATTTTTGCTTCCACTTGTATCGATGCTGGAGCTCATTTAAGTACTCATTGGTCCAACGTCTCCAGAACTCATTTTTTATGTGAGTTACTAATTGCCATCTCTGAAGTAAGGTGCCCTTTGCTGTGTGTGCATGAGGGTCAATCGTGTTTGTTAACGGTTCCCCGATTAGGAAGTGCCCTGGAGTCAGTGCTGACAGGTCATTTGGATCAGCTGACTGCGGGGTTAATGGTCTGGAGTTGAGTATGGCCTCGATTTCAACCATCAATGTTTCCAGTTCTTCGTACGTAAGCGAGGAAGATGCTGCACTCCGTTGAAATAGGTTCTTGGCAGATTTGACAGCTGCCTCCCACAGGCCGCCAAAATGTGGGGCTCGTGGAGGTATAAATTGAAAATCTACTCCTCTGGTGGTGCAAAATGCTGTAATATTGTGCCGTGATTCTTGAGAATATACTGCTTCTTTGAGCTCTGCTAGTTGATTCTTAGCTCCGACAAAGTTTGTGGCATTGTCACAATATAGATTTCTACAATTTCCTCTTCTACTCATGAATCGCTTGAGTGAGCCGATGAAAGCATCTCTTGTCAAATCGCTTACCAACTCCAAATGAACAGCTTTGGTCGCGAAGCAGCAAAAAACTGCCACATAGGACTTTTGTGGGCGTTTATCTCTGCTTTTAAAATGTGTCCAAAAGGTACCACAGAAGTCTACACCTGAATTGACAAAAGGTCTGGCAGGTTGGACCCTAGTGGGTGGCAAGTTGCCCATTAACTGGGATAAAAGTCTTGGCTTCGATTTGGTACAGCGCACACAATTTTGGACGATAGATCGAGCAGTGGTCTTAGCCTTGATAGGCCAAAATCTTTGACGTGTTATTGATAATAGTGTTTGTGGCCCAGCATGAAGATTGTTGGTATGAAGTTGCGTCATTAGTAGCCTTGTTATGTTATGTGCATATGGCAACAGCATCGGATATTTTGCATCAAAGGGCAAGTTGGAAGCCTGTAGTCTACCGCCAACTCGGATTATTCCGTCGTCATCAAGAAATATGCTGAGGCTGCTTAGATTGCTGTTGGCCTTTACCATCTTAGTATGTTTCAATTGACTTAGTTCATCCTTGAAGCCTTCGACTTGCGTATTTCTCACAATTACATCAGCATGATATCAGCTACCGAGTAGACGTCTTTTTCTAAGCTTCCGCGTCCGCGTATTATTTTTTCCAATTCAACCGATAAGTCTTTGTGAAGTTAGGAATTATTTTTTGTAATGCTCGGTCAAGTGTCTGTTTGCTAAGTTAAAGTTTTATCACGGTTTTCATTTTCCTTGTAATTTTAAATCCTTTTATCATGGGCAAAGAAGCCGGTTCCAAACCACATACAAAGGGCAATACCAACACAAACCAACAATTTACCCCAGCTATGACGAAAACTACTAGAGCACAGCAGAGCGGAAGAGATGGAGTTACCCCTCCGACTGGTCGCTCAAACTCAATAAGCTCTTCTGATCACTTCGAACTGCTGGAGAAAAAATTGCTGAAGAGCTTAATTCAGGTAATATCTGATAAGTTTGACGAGTTCCAAGAGCGTATGATCTACAAAATCGACGAGGTTGTGACTTCAACGCAGACTCAGATCACTAAGCTGCACTCTGAATTGGATCAGGTTAAAGACGAGCTAGCTGCGATTCGTAGTGAATTGGATGATGTTCAACGTTTGGGCAGGCTGTCTGACGCTGTTGTCACTGGTATACCATTCTCTTCGAGCGAAACCCCTCAACAGCTACTGTTGATCATATCTGATAAAATTGGTCATTTGTTATCACCTTACTCTACTGCTTTTCGCCCGAATCATGCTTTAACCTCAGCGCGATCTAATAATAACAACCGGATGAGTAGTACCCCTCTTATAGTTAAATTCTCCTCAGTTGCAGAGCAGAAACAGTTTCTCTCCAAATTTAAAAAATATGGCTTGCTAAAACTTTGCGATATATCCCCAAGCTTTGTGTCGCCAACTAAGGTCAATGCATTTGAAAGCCTCTCCAATAGCAAGAACAAATTG
Organism: Dioctria linearis; assembly: GCA_963930735.1. Classification (NCBI taxonomy): domain Eukaryota; kingdom Metazoa; phylum Arthropoda; class Insecta; order Diptera; family Asilidae; genus Dioctria; species Dioctria linearis. The sequence continues at coordinate 146,364,711 of OZ005742.1, read as the reverse complement.
TTACGTTTTGCTCTTAAGCTGCGAGGGGAAAATCAACTCTGCGCTGCCTTTACTAGACTTGGAGAAGTTTATGTGCGGATAAGAGTCGATGATCCACCAATGAAGGTCATGTCACAAGATCATCTGGAATGCGTCGTAACGGATGCGAAACATGCAGAAGCGAATGCGTAGTTACTTTTTTGATTACTTTTTTTCTTTTGTTTCTTTTGAAGAAATTATGATCTCGTATATTATTGTTATTGTTATATTTTACGTCTCATGCTATTTTTACTTGTTGTACTTGCTCATTTGTAACTTACTCACTTTAATTAATTATGTTTTTGTTTTTTTTATAGTGTATCAGATAAGACTTTTTTGTTGATTGATTGATTCATTTTGTTATATGTATTGCGCGTCTGTTCGTGCCCCCTGGGGGCCTATTTTCTTGTTTTATTAATGAGTCATAACACATATCCTCTGAACAATGTAGGATCTATGTTGAATGTGTTTTGTAACAGGTTTCAGGGTATGAATATTTGTCACTTTAATTCACGCAGCTTGCGGGCTAAAATTGACGAATTACGGAACACTTTAAAGTGTCCCAAGCTTCATGCTATCCTTGTAAGTGAGACTTGGCTCCAAGATGATGTCCCATCCTCTCATGTTTCACTCCCAAACTATGAAATATTTCGGAATGATCGTTGTGGTAGAATTGGCGGTGGCGTTGCTATATATGTGCGACAGGATCTTGAAGCCAAGATAGTTTGCAAATCTAGTGGCAGCTTGATTGAGTTTCTATGTGTTGAGGTCGATACAGGCTCTTTGGGAGTAGTCTACGCTCCTCCAGGTCAGTTCAATCGTAATAATTCCTCCGAGTTTCTTATGTCTCTGTCATCTATTAGCCAGCGCTGTTCTAACCTGATAGTAGGAGGTGACTTCAATGTCAACAACCTCAAGAACGGCATTAATACTGACAATTTTGTATGCGATATGCTAACAGCGCACTTGAACCTAGTTAATACTTACCCGACTTATCATAACTGCAATAATCCATCCCTTCTAGATTTATTTTTTGTTTCTGACCCATCTCTAGTGCTCTTTTTTAATCAACTTTGTCTTAGTTCCCTAGATCATGATATTATTTTCCTTTCTTGTGATGTAAGAGTCAATAGAAATCCAAGCCTGTCTTTTTATCGATACAGAGATTTCAACAACCTTGACTTGGAATCCCTTTTCGCCGAATGCGGGTCCTATAACTGGAACGATATTTACATCCAATCGAATATTGATGATCAGGTTCTCCTTCTCAATCGTTCCATTCAGTACCTTTATGATAAGTATGTACCACTACGCACTAAGGCAATACAAAGCGAATTCTGCCCGTGGTTCAGCGTCGAAATAAAATCCTTGATTGCTGAGCGGGAATTTCTTTTTTCCAGGTATCGTAGATTAAAGACTCCTGAAAGTCGGAAGTTTTACACGGTCTTAAGGAACAAAGTCAATGTAAAAATTCGCGAGGCTAAACGTACGTATTATAAGCGTAAGTTTGATATAAGTGTTCCGCCGAAAATGTTATGGCGTAACGTGCGTGATGCTGGCGTATATGGAGGCAGAACGATTAAGTGCAACCTGAGCCCTCAGGAACTTAACGAATTCTTCATAGCTGGTCATCAATCTCAAGACAACGATCAGTTGTTCTTGGCAGGCTTAGATTCTTCTTCCAGCTCTAGTGGTTTTAGTTTCCGGGGAGTGGATAGAACTGAAGCCTTGAATGCAATTTTCGCTATTAAATCTAATGCAGTCGGCCCTGATAATATGTCTCCCCGTTTTGTGAAGCTAATTGCTCCGCTCATTATTGGCCCACTTTTACATATCTTCAATACCTGCATTACGAAGTCGGTGTTCCCAAAAGCATGGAAATCAGCTCACGTACTACCTATTCCAAAGAAGGCTGCGGCTACAGCTCTTGCTGATTATAGGCCCACCAGCATCCTCTGCTTCCTGTCGAAGGCTCTGGAGAAGCTACTGTACTGGCAGGTTCAACAGTACACGCTGCAAAACAATCTTATAAGTGGCTGCCAATCTGGGTTTCGACCCAAGCATAGTTGCGAAAGTGCTCTCGTTAAAGTCACCACAGACATACGCGCTGCAGTTGATAGAAGAGAGATTTGCGTTCTGACGCTTTTAGACTTCTCCAAAGCTTTTGACAGTGTTTGCCATGTAAGCCTGCTAAAAAAAATTATTTAATAAATTCCATTTTTCGTGTCGATCTGTCCACTTAATCAAGGAGTTCTTAATCGGGCGATCACAAAAGGTTACTCTTGGGGACTGTAAGCACTCAAATTTCCTTCCTCTGTCTTCTGGAGTACCACAAGGCTCCATTCTTGGTCCTCTACTCTTCAGTCTATATATTAACGATCTGCCGGATATAATTCAAGATGTCAACATTCACATTTATGCTGACGACGTTCAAGTTTATTTCAGTCGCCCACCTGGTCTTATCGAAGACTGTGCGGCTCGGATGAACGACGATTTACATAATATATATACCTGGTCGATTACCAATAAACTTGAACTTAATCCAGGCAAGTTACAGTGTATCGCCTTTTCCTTCGGCACTCTTGACTCTTCATCCCTTCCTCCGATTCTTTTGAATGGATCTTCAATCCCCTATGTGGATAAAGTCCGTAACCTTGGGGTCACCCCTAACTGCAATATGAAGTGCTGTGATCTCGTCAACTCAAACCTATCTAAGATCTACGCCATCCTCCGTCGTCTATGGTTGTCCACTAAAATGCTCACCCCTAAAATGCGCTGTCATCTTGTCAAGTCCCTAATATTACAGCATTTCACACACGGTTTACTTGTTTTCCCGAAGCTAGATTCGCACTGCTCCAGAAAATTACATGTTGCATTTAACGATTGTGTAAGGTTTGTTTTCTGCCTACGAAGATTCGATCACGTTTCTCACCTGAATTTTGCACTGCTAGGTTGCTCTATTGAAGTATATCTAAAGTGTAGAGCATTATTCTTCCTTTTCAATCTGTTGCATGACTCCCAGCCCGCTTACTTGAGGACCATGTTTGAACCCTTGAACTCTGCCAGAGGCTATAAACTGCAAATACCTCGTTTTCAGTCCTCTGTACTTGATGGATCCTACATTGTTCAAGTCACACGAATGTGGAATTCATTACCACACAATATCCAGAAGGCTAACTCGATCGGCACTTTCAGGCGTCTTGTTGTAAATTTTTTGACGTAAGTAGTTTTGCTGTTGTGACCCACACGCGCAGATTATTTTTTTGTTATCGAAGCTATCTAATTTGGTTTTATCCTATTTTATTTTCATTTACTATAATTGTTTTTCGTAATTCATTTTTGTATAATTTATTTGTTATTATTGTTTATATTGTTTTTTTTTCTCCCATCTATTATCATTGTTGTAGTATTAATATTTAATTTAGTTTACTTATTTCTATTCAGTATTTCCACTCTAATTGGTGCTAAGAAAAAGATATGTAAATCTTGTAGTATCTCTCCCAAATAAACAAATATTCTATTCTATTCTATTCTACCACAAGAGCTTCCTCCATTTCCTTTACGGTCAGCTGAGACCTTTCTCTGCGAAGACTGTTATATGTCATATGTCTGGGGATCCTTATGTCATTACGCATCTTAAGGTTTTGCCGAAACTCGGCCCAAGTTGTGTGTAGCTCAAGCGGCAGCGCAGCATCCCAATCTAGTTTTAATTCCCAAAGTTTTTGCAAAAAGATTTTCACTGTTACAATCACTGGGCTTACAAGTCCCAAAGGGTCGAAGAGATGCGCAATATCCGACAGGACAGTTCTCTTGGTTATCTTGCCCTTGTCCGGCCCCATTGCCCTTATACGGAATTCATCACTCTTGGGATGCCATGTTAGTCCCAAGGCATTGATGTGCTCGTCATCATCACCATTGTGAAAATCTAGTTGCAAGGCTCTATCTTCATGTGGATTGCTTAACAGGAGTTGTGCATGGGTTGGCGCACCACTTCCTTAGTTTGAAGCCTGCTGATTGGAGTAGCTGCTGTAATTGTTCTTGCATATCCCTCGCTTCTCTTAAACTGTTTGAGCCAGTCATTACGTCATCTACATAAAAGTTTCGTCGTAGAGCGTCAGATCCCAACGGATATTTTTGTTCTTCTTGTAAAGACGGTCGTTGCAAACATTTTGTTGCCAGATATGGGGCAGATGTTGTTCCGTATGTAACCGTACACAATTGATAATGCATGATGGGTTGACTTGAATCATCTCTCCATGCTATCATTTGATATCTTCTATCGTCATTGTCCACTGTTATTTGCCGGTACATCTTCTCGATGTCCGCTGTGAAGACAAATCGTGGCAATCTGAACCTTAGTAAAATAGAGACTAGCTCATCCTGGATGGTTGGGCCAGTGGCTAGAATTTCATTTAATGATACGTTTGTAGACGTTTTGCTGGAAGCGTCAAACACAACTCTGAGTTTCGTTGTAGTGCTGTTAGGTTTCATCACACAATGATGTGGTAGGAAGTAATGTGGTTTAGCAATCGCACTGCCGTTAACTTCTTCCATGTGTCCGAGCCTTAAATATTCACTCATGAATTCAATGTACTGTTCTTTTATCTGCGGATTCTTGTTTAGTTTGCATTCCAATGCTAGAAAGCGACGCAGCGCAACATCCTTCGAGTCCCCTAATTTTTGAGGATCATGCACGAAGGGTAGTTTGACCACAAAACGACCGGTACTATCTCTACGAACAGTTTGGCTAAAGTGAGTCTCACATTTGACCTCTGAATCCGTCATGGCCCGCACAGTCGTATTGACATCTTCTAATTTCCAGAATTTTTCTAATTGATCATTTAGATTGTCATCCTCTCGATTACAGATACCACAAGACGCTAGATGCCGTGAAACATCTTGTGTTTTACCGGCCACTACCCAGCCCAGAAGCGTGTTTTGCAGTGTGGGTAGGGTTTCCCCCAATTTGATTTGTCCCACCGATAATAATTGATAATATACTTCTGCACCGATGAGGAAATCGATGGAGCCAGGATGGTAGAAATCAGGATCAGCCCACTCAATGTTTTGAGGAATGCGCCAAGTGGCTATGTTTAGAGTCTGTGTAGGTTGATCTGTAGTGATCTGTGGGAGTATAACTGCTTCCAATCTTGTGGAGAATGCAGTTATATTCGACTGGACCAGCACGATTACTCGATGCTGAGCTCGTTGTTTGATTTCTCCGATGCCTTCAATGCAAAGAGAGTCTGGCGTCCGATTTAGGCCTAGTTTTTTTGCCATTTTGTCTGTAATAAAATTGAGCTGTGAACCAGAATCTAGGATTGCTCGGCACTCGATTGTTTCGCCCTTATGGTTCACGAGTTTGATGATAACAGTGCTTAAGAGGACATATTCTTTTTCTCTTTCATTGATTGTGCCGCTAGGATCCTTGGGTTGCTGGCTGATGCCAGTGGATGTGACGCCGGCGCATGTGCGGAGTCGCCATCACTGGTCATGTCATGATGAGACACCTTCGCAGTGTTTCCGATATGAAGCAATGTGTTGTGTTTTTTAGAGCATTTCAAGCACCCTCTAGATTGACATTTTAATGACATATGACCAATCTTTAGGCAGTTTATACAATTCTTGTGCTTTCTGACCACGTTGAGTCTCTCCGATGGACTTAGCTCTGTGAACTTCTTACAGGCAAAAAGCGGATGAGTGCTGCCACACAATACACATTTCCTTGACGTAGATATAAATGACATAGGGTTAACTTGATTGTTCCTCTTCAACATCTTATCCACTGGTTGTTGTCTTTTGTCTTTTCCTAAAGTCTCCAATGCCTGAAATCGTAGTTCCAAGAATTGCAGCAAGTCACTTATGGTTTGAAGTTCTCGTGGTGCCTTCAGTGATTGCTCATATAAAGTATGTGTACTTCTATCTAACTTTTTGAGCGTGATATGCACGAGAAAAGAATCCCAAGTTGAAGTAGAAATTCCCATTCCTTGAAGCCCCATAATGGCTTCCTTTGTAGTATCATGAAGGAGTTTAATGGAAGCTGGAGATTCTTGTTGAATACAAGGCTGTCCCAATAATTTATTGAGTAGAGCGGTGACCAAAAGCCGCTTATTATTATATCTCATCTACAAAGTTGTCCATGCCGATTGATAGTTTTCTCCCGAGGATGGGATGTACTGTATTAAGGACTTAGCCTCACCTGTCAAGTTACCTTGCAAATAAAACATCTTTTCTGCATCTGTAATGGGTTGATCGTGGACCATTTGAACGTATAACCCGCGGAAATGGCTCCAATGTAGATAATTTCCATCAAAGGTTGGTAGAGTTATTTTTGGTAACTATATTTGCCTGCCTACGAGGGTACATCCAGGTAGGGCTTCTAGTTTGCTTGAGAGGCCGATAGCGATGTCTTGTACCCATGACTCGAGTCGAATGTAATAGTTCTCGTCATATGTAGACTCATCACCTTCAACGGAGATATTGAGTATTTTCTAATAGTTTGCAGCTATACTGGTCCAATAATCGGTAATACATTTAAGTTTTAATTCGAAATATGCTCTCGGATGATGGTCAGGTAAGCCCTTCTCAATAAGTTTTATATGCTGCACAAGCGCTGACGTCTTGGTCTTGTGGATTCTTAGCAGCATGTTTAATTCTGTTTTTTGGCCTTGAGAGTCGTTTGTACATGTGAATGAAGGGTCATTATGATCATTTACTTCGTTATTGCCAGGTGGCTGCTACCCTTCACCCTCAGATTGATCTTGGTTGGAGGTTTGAGCAGGCCCAGCCAGTTGTCGAGTGTTTGTTGATTTGGCCTCAATAGCTTCTTGTAATGTGGCCTTGAATTGTTCGTAGGCCCTTTTAACGGAGGCGTAATAGCCCTTCTTGAAGTATGGATGCTCCTGGTGTATATCTGCATAGGTCGTAAGCTTATTATGGTTGTCGTCAAACTTTACCCAGTCTGTGTCAAGCCAGACAATTCTTGTTCGCAGATATGGCAGCTCCTTCTCGTAGGATGGGTCTCCTTTGAAACCTTGTATTAGCTGATCAATGGATTTTCCAATGGCCTCTTGTTCACTAGTGAGGGCTTCCATGTTGCGTGTGTAATCAACTGATTAAATTAACAAAATATCACGTCGGGGTCACCAAATGTTAAAGGGAGAGCTCTTTTGCTCTACCTGTGTGCATCAAGGTGCGTGTACCTTGATCACCTTCGTCGAAAATAAAAAAGAAATGGCCAAAGGTGCTTGGTACCAAGGCCGTGTTAATGATGCAATTGGTGCGTGTACCAATTGCAAGATGAATAGTAGTTTTGAACTTCTTCACAAGATGTGAATTAACTAGCCGAAGGTTCTTGTACCAAGGCTTTATTGATGCATGTAACTGGTGCTTGTACCAAGTACAAATTAGACATTGAAAGTTGTAACAACGAAATTTTAAAAGCAAACGACCGCTCTCTTAATAAAAACTGAATGAATGAATTTATTTGACAAATATCCTACTTATAAAGCGAACTTATGCTTACCTAAACAATTTTATTGTAGCAAAAAAGACTCCCATGAAATACCGTGGCACATGTCCATGAAAGGTACACCGCCTCAAATTCATTGACGATACGCAAAGTGCTGACCGTGGTGATTTTCATGGGAGCCGTCTGCTGTAAGTACACCAGAAGTGAAATTGGCATGATGGCTGTGGGCGACGCGCGAAAACAACTGAATGCAAACGTAATGCGATTCATAAGAATTTGTTTGTTTTAGAATATTTATATTTTAATTATCGCGGGCATGCTCGTTCATGCAATTTCACTTCTGGAGGAACTTGTACACATGTATGCTATGTAGGCGTAAAAAAATATGTCACAGCGGCGTCATTCTGCTGGACATAGACAGTTAGTAATAATTAAAGTTATCAGTAAGAAATTTTTGTTCATACCAATGGATAGATGGGTATTTATAATAATAGGATAGGGAGGGGGGTAATGCAATTTTCATCAGAAATCCTCTACGGTCTCTGGTTTTCGAGATATTAGCGTATTAATAATTCAAGTTATTTTTGTTCATAACAATGGACTCTAGGTGGTGTGGGGTGGGAGGGGGGACGACATTTTCATCTAAAATCCTCTACAGATTGGAACATGATATCACCTTGTCTTGATGTTCTCTTATCAAATTATTATTATTTGGTACTGGGGGTGCGTGTATTGAAGTCACAGTTGCTCTTTCGAGTGCTAACACCATTTCTTGAACACGGTCCCCTGGTGGCATTTGCTGGTACTACCTATGTTGTTCATCTCGGGCTTCGAGATACGAGATCACTTACAGCACTCACCAGCATAAGGAAATAGCAAAAGATTTCGATATTTCTCGAGTAAGGTTACCTAGCGGCATTAGCCGGAACTACTAGCATGCCTTGGTTTTGCTGTTTTCTTTTATTAGCGGGGAGGTATTAGAGATCAGCATGACGTCATCTTGGTTTTGCTGTTTTCAAGTGATGTTGTAGATATCAGCATCATTCGAATTTCACAACATGATATCACCTTGGCTTGATGTTTTCTTAGCGAATTATTATTATTTTTATGTCGTGGGAGTGGGTGTATCGAAAAGTCACAGTTGCTCTTCCGAGTGCAAACACCATTTCTTGAGCAAGGTCCTCTGGTGGCATTTGCTGGTACTACCTATGTTGTTCATCTCGGGCTTGGGGATACGAGATAACTTTCAGCACTCTCCAGCAAAGGAAAATAGCATAGGATTTCGATTTTGTTTCCAGAGTTCGCTTATTTTTCATCTCGATTTTTGGGGATACGAGATCACTTCGTGGATTCGAGATCACTTTCAGCACTCTTCAGCATAGGGAAATAGCATAGGATTTCGATTTTGTTTGTGGAGTTTGCTTCTTTTTCATCTCGGTGATCGTAGCTCTAAATATTTGTGAAGGGGGGGGAAGCTTTATTTGTGGATGTTGCTGGTTAAATTTGATCTGGTCTTGGAGGCTACAATTTTTCCTTGAGGCGCCCTCTCCTGTGTCTAGGTACTTGAGGTTGGCTGAGAGATTTGGTGGCAATATCTGATACTATGACTAGGACTGCCTGGGGTGTGTGGAACTGGGCTACGTTACATGTACCATGGTATCAGCACTTGATTTAATAAATGAATGACTCATGTTTTTTCATAATGTAATTTGATATCACACTTCCTGTAAGCAACACAATTCCAAGAATTTTACCAATCGAAGTGTTTCACAGGAATTCGCAAAAGTAAACAAATTTTCATATTTTCTTTATATTTACATAAGACATTCTTGAAATGCCGTCATATAAACAATCTCATATCATTCTCATTTGCGAATTCGACCAGCAGAGTAAAGAAATCAAATTAATTTAGCACTAGAAATACCCATTTTGTATACTTGGAGAATTCATAAATGAGCATGGAAACTTACACTGTAGGCGCTGTATGGAGAAGACGTTGGGAGGTGATTTTGGAAGCAACAGTTTTACCTTGATCGCTGACTTCACCTTGATCTTTGATTCTAGCATTCTCTGCTCTTGGGTAACCTTTTGATATCGGATGTATCTGGTCTTGGTACTAGATTACAGCTGGTCAACATCGTCACAGGGGGACTCCTCTCTGGTTGATGGTGAGGATTCTGTTTGAATATCAATTTTGTTTGAAAATCTGTTAAGCTGTTATCAGAGCTGTTTGTTTGCTCAATACACGCACCCCCAGGAGCCAATAATAATAATAATTTGCTAAGAAAACATCAAGCCAAGGTGATATCATGTTGTGAAATTCGAATGATGCTGATATATACAACATCACTTGAAAACAGCAAAACCAAGATGACGTCGTGCTGATATCTAATACCTCCCCGCTAATAAAAGAAAACAGCAAAACCAAGGCATGCTAGTAGTTCCGGCTAATGCCGCTAGGTAACCTTACTCGAGAAATATCGAAATCCTATGCTATTTCCCTATGCTGGTGAGTGCTGTAAGTGATCTCGTATCTCGAAGCCCGAGATGAACAACATAGGTAGTACCAGCAAATGCCACCAGGGGACCGTGTTCAAGAAATGGTGTTAGCACTCGAAAGAGCAACTGTGACTTCAATACACGCACCCCCAGTACCAAATAATAATAATTTGATAAGAGAACATCAAGACAAGGTGATATCATGTTCCAATCTGTAGAGGATTTTAGATGAAAATGTCGTCCCCCCTCCCACCCCACACCACCTAGAATCCATTGTTATGAACAAAAATAACTTGAATTATTAATACGCTAATATCTCGAAAACCAGAGCCCGTAGAGGATTTCTGATGAAAATTTCATTACCCCCTCCCTATCCTATTATTATAAATACCCCCACCTACCAATCATGTAGAATCCATTGGCATGAACAAAAATGTCATGCTGTTAACTTTAATTATTACTAATATTAATTCAAAACCAAAGCCTACATTTAGGCGCAGCACTTGAAAACAAATCCTACGTTTAGGCGCACCACACATCCTAGAATGCATTTTGCTGCTACGTGTGGGCACAAGTGAAGCAAAAACGTCACACATCCAAAAAAACGTAGCCTGCTGCCACGTGTGGGCACAGAGAACCGTAGCATGCTGTAACGTGTGGGCAAAACTGAAGCAAAAACTTCCCAAACCGTAGCATGCTGCTACGTGTGAGGCACAAGGGAAACAAAAAACTTCACACATCCAAGAAAGCCGTAGTACCGGAGCATTCTGGTAGTATCGGCTAATGTCGTTAAGGTGCAGTCAAGGCCAAATGACACACACACACACACACACACACACATCCAAGAAAACCGTAGTACCGGAGCATGCTGCTAGTACCGACTAATGCCGATAGGGCGCAGTCAAGACCAAATGACAGATCCAAGTCATAAGCCAGTCAAGACTGAATAGAAATAAAATCGACAACCTATGCTACTTCCCTATGCTGCAGAGTACTGAAAGTGATCTCGTATCCTCAAAACTCGAGATGAAAAATGTTGATGTCAACTTAGAGGCTAGGAGTCTGAGATGAAAAAGAAGCGAACTCCAGAAACATAATCGAAATCCTATGCTAATTCCCTATGCTGGAGAATGCTAAAAGTGGTCGCGTATTCCCAAAGTGGTCTCGTATTCCCAAAGTGGTCTCGTATCCCCAAGACTCGAGATGAAAAATAAGCGAACTCCAGAAACAAAATCGAAATCCTATGCTATTGCCCTATGCTGGAGAGTGCTAAAAGTGGTCTCGTATCCCCAAAGTGGTCTCGCATCCCCAAGACTCGAGATGAAAATTAAGTGGACTTCAGAATCAAAATCGAAATCCTATGCTATTTCCCTATGCTGGAGAGTGCTGAAAGTGGGCTCGTATCCCCAACATCCAAGACATAAACCCGTGCTAATAATTTGCTAAGAAAACATCAAGCCAAGGTGTTGTGAAATTCGATCGATGCTGATATCTACAATTTCCCCGCTAAGAAAACTTATTTAGGTGCAGCAAAACCAAGATGACGTCATGCTGATATCTAGACCTTCCCCGCTAATAAAAGAAAACAGCAAAACCAAGGCATGCTGATGGTTTCGGCTAATGCCGAATAACCTTACTCAAGAAATGGCGTACCCGTAAAGGATCTCTAATACAAAATCATAATAAAATGCCCACATTTAGGCGCACCAGACATCCAAGAGTAGTATCGGCTAATGCCGTTAGGGTGCAGTCAAGACCAAATGAGACATCCAAGAAAACCGTAGTACTGGAGCATGTTGGTAGTACCGGCTAATACCGCTAGGGCGCAGCCACGACCAAATGACACATCCAAGACATAAGCCAGTCAAGCCTCAATGGTGTATCCAAGACATAAGCCAGTCAAGACTCCATGGTGCATCCAAGGCATAAACCAGCCAAGGCGCAATGGTGCATCCAAGACATAAACCAATACAGTCCCGACACAAACCCACATTTAGTATGGACTTAACTCCCCTAGCGACGGTTTCGCCATCTGCGGCGAAATCCTGGAAGCTAGAACAGTGGGCCAGAACCGGCATAGAACAACTACTTACTAGGTTTCTTAATGGTCTTTCTAATCACTGCTTGAAATTTCGACCTAGGGTAAATTATTTTGTAAATTACTATTATTAATTATCTATTCAGAAATTTAATTAATCAAATGTACAGCGCCACTTTCTGTAATGAACTCATACATTTTTTCTATATATTCTCTCTCTCGGCTCAATTCTTCGCATTTTTATTCAACAAATCAATTTCTTTTTTCAGCCCGCGTTCAACAAGCCCTCACTCATCCAAATCCGTTGCCGTATGCCACGAGATGCGATGGTACCAAAGCTTCGTTTTGGGCGTCTGTTCCCTGTGAGCTTAACTGTAAGGGAGTCGTGGACTGAAGGAAGTGCCTTATCGGGTCTTCCCCGGTCCGCTCTAGAAATTTTACCGACGGCTCTTTCACTGACGAGGGAGCCGGGCGGGCGTCTACTTTTCTGAACCTGACATTGGGATGGAGTACTCACTTGGAAGATACACCACTGTCTTCCAGGTTGAAGTCTTCGCCATTGTAATTGCAGCGAAGATAGCACTTGACGTGTAAATCAAGGGGAAGGACATTGCTATCCTTTCGAATAGTCAAGCAGCCTTGATGGCTTGGAGTGGCCCTCCGATAACATCTAAGTAGCTGTAGGATTGCAGGTCGTCGTGGATAAGCTGTGTATTCACAACAAGGTGTCCCTTCAGTGGGTCACATGGGGAATGAAAGAGCTGACCTTTTAGCTAGGGCTGGCACTGATTCCCCGTTCCTTGGACTGGAACCCGCAGTAGACGTTGGCATCTCGAGTATCGAGTCTCTCATCAAAGCGGATGTTCTTGTACTTGTGGGTACACAAAACTGTTTCTTGATGGGCCCAATAGGAATATGTCCAATTTTCTTATGGGGCTCGGAAGGAAATAATGTAGAACTGTGGTTAAAATCATCACCGGCCACAGCTCACTTCACGCTCATCTGACAAGGATGGGAGTTGTCGACAGCTCTTAGTGTCTCTCCTGCCTAGAAGGAGAGCCTGAAATAACCGAACACTTTTTGCGTGCGTGTCCGGCCTTCGCCCGAGGCAGGCTGGATACTATAGGGTCTGCTCTTCTATCTATAGAACAGCTGAAAAGCCTTCCTCATCAAGACCTAATGCGCTTCACTAAGAGGACAGGAAGGTCTTGGTGAAAGGGATTCTAGCAGCATTGTACAATGGGCTACTCTATCCTCCAAGCTTGGGAAGGGGTCTCCTGTCCCACTGGCTTAAAAAAACCCACATTTGTTCAAATCCGTTGAAAAAAATCTTCAACTCTAAAATTTTTATTGGCTGCTTCACCACGTGACACGTTTCCAGTTTTTTGCATTCTTTTCGAAAACGGCTGATTTGTTCGGATTTTTTTACACAGTTCAATTTCTTTTTCATCCCGCGTTCAACAAGCCTTCACTCATCCAAATCCGTGGCCATGTTTAACTCAAAAATTTTTGTAGGCTACTAACCAGCAGTGATTTGTGCAAATATTTTGATTGAAACTTTTTATCACCGGTATTGACGGGAGGTGTCAATCAGCACAGATGGACTCAAAGATCCTTGATATCAAAGAATTTTCTAAAAATTCGTATTAGTTTATGATAAAAATGTGTCATGACACGTTTTCAGTTTTTTGCAATCTTCTCGAAAACGGCTTAGTTCATTACGATTTTTTTTTGACAGGCCGGTTGTTTTCTTCAACCTGAGCTTAACAATCGCTCTATTTTCAAAATATCCCCACTGGTTTTTGAGATAATTGTAATAAACCCCAACGAGTCATGACACGTTTCCAGTTTTTTGCATTCTTCTCGAAAACGGCTCAATCGTTCGGATTTTTTTCGACAGATCGATTTATTTTTTCATCCCGTGTTCAACAAGCACTCACTTATTCAAATCCATTGCAAAAAATATTCAATTCAAACATTTTTATAGGCTACTAACCACCAGTGATTTTTGCAAATATTTTGATTGAAAATTTTTATTACCGGTATTGACGGGAGGTGTCAATCGTTGCGTAAGGACTTAGGATCCTTGATATCATAGAATATTCAAAAAATTCGCACTGATTTATGAGAAAATGCATTAAACCCAAACGTATCATGACACGTTTCCATTTTTTTTTGCATTATTCTCGAAAACGGCTTAATTCATTATGATTTTTGTTTTTACAGGTTACAGTCTTTAAAACAAGATAATTACAGAACTCTTTTTATTTGCTTTATATTTTACTTAATTAATTTTTTGTTTTATTTCAGGCAATGCTGCGAGTAGTACTTATGACTACGATTGAAATAATTTTATTAGTTTTTAAGTACATGTATAAAGGAATCTTAAGCTATCATAAGTCTAGCCTGCGATTATGTTCACCCAGCTGCTGTGCAATGATAGCCGTTCATATTACATATTATCAAATAAACATATAGACATGTCTTTATGTTTCTTTGATATTATCTACTATTGACATGTATGTTTACGCCAATTACAATTTCGTTTCTATATTATAATTACATCTCGTTTTTCGGTGAAAACTTATTAAATAGTCTGCAGACTCCTACTATAATTGGCAATCAATTTAATAAATAAACGGTCAACAATACATGCGTTTCATCACTTAGTCGGTGTTAGTATTATTAAACTAAACATAGACCAATTACCGGATGAAATGACATGCAATGCGACATAGAACAAAAAGAAAAAAAACTAAATTAAATCTTACTAAAAAGTTTAAATATTATGTAGACGTTTTTTAAAACATGCTTAGAAACGTCAACAACAAAATTGTTAGCTATGTTATTAACAGTAATACACATGCGAGGAGTTAACATTCAACAGAAGTAGCCCAAAAGTTACATCGGCAACCATGCGACGTTTCTCAAGAGAGTGCATATTTAAAAGCTTCAAGAGATCCTCATGGGGTGGAAGAATTAGGGTAAGTGCCTGAGAGCAAATCGTAGGAAGTTCCGCTGAACAGACTCGATACGGTCAATGTGTGTACTACTCTCATATACTTGTATCAGATTTTACAATTTAGTGCGAATTCATTCATGCTTTTGAACAGCACGTTGTTTTTGCGTTTGTGTTCAGTATCATCGTGCGGAGTCACTTTCATTACTTGATATGATTTTTTCCGATGCAATTTGTATTTTCTGTTGTTCTGGTACAAGCCTTAAGGCACAATTATAAGCCTTAAACATAATTGCGACGACAGCGAAAATATCGCTGCGAAACAGGCAGTCGAAAAATAGGGAACACAATTGCAACGACAGGCGATGAGCGACGACTGTGAAAGACGAAGATATTGAAATTTCATTTGTTAAATGTTTCGAGCGTTTTAAAAGGAGATTTTTATCAAGAATATTTTATATTATATTGAAAGAAATGCAATGAACCAAAGTGTGGAAAAAAAATGAAAATGCGGAAATGAAGTAAATTAAACGTTTTGAAATATCCATCCAACCCAGGTCTTTTTTGTCCACTTATCTTGCCTGTCTTGTAAACTATAAATTTTTTATGGATTTCGAATTTCCTCGATCAATTTTTCCTCAAAGCTCATTAACGTATGTAACAACAAATGCGAAAATGTACTGACGAAACGCTCAGTACGATTATAGTCAGAAAAATATCTGTATGTATGTACGGAAGCGACGAGCGCCGCAATTTATTTGTAAACAGAAATAAATGAAGTGCAAATGACCTAACACTTTGTACTGTTATATACAAAGTGTTGGGTCGGAAGTATTTCATTTATTTCCGTATTAATAAGATTCTTCTGTATAAATAAGCAAAGAATAAAAGTCAGTCGATTTGAGTCGAGTTAGTAAACAGTAAACGGTTCGTTTCAATTAGGAGTTGTGCTTTAAAACAAGCTACTCCAAAATAATATCAGGAGTTGTGCTTTAAACAAGCTACTCCACAATAATATCAGGAGTTGTGCTTAAAACAAGCTACTCCAAAATAATATCAGGAGTTTTGCTTAAAACAAGCTACTCTAAAATAATATCAGGAGTTGTGCTTAAAACAAGCTACTCCATGCAACGACAGTCGCTGCCGGGAAAAGCAAAATTAAAAACAACAAGTTAAGTCAAACGGTTTCTTCGCAAAGAAACCACAACAAGTTTAAGTAGGATAGATTCTTACTTAACAATTTGGCGCAGCCGGTAGGATCAAGGAAGTTAATTCAATACTTGAAAAACCTTGATCCTCGAACTCACAAAGAAGTGAAACTAAAACTAACGTCAAATTGTGACGTTGGGGCACTTCTGACTTAATTTGTTTGTTTTAATACAACCAGTCAACAACTACAATAAAAGTTAGGGAATATACTCCCAAGAAAATTTATCGGCTTGGACAGACATCAAAACGTTTCTGAAACTGCAGACATTAAAAACTAAGTAAGTTTCAATCCAAATTCAGCGATTGGCAGAACTTCAGTATTAAATCGATAAACCACTATACATTACACATTAAATAACGTCAGTGTAAAAACATCTTCAATCTTTTTCTTTTTTTTTCTCTTTTTAAATATTCCAGTATATATATATATACATAAAGTAAGTTAAACTACCTCTTTTTCAAGAAAATTCTGCTTTCATGCACAAATCTGATCAAAGCCCTGTTTGCTCAGATTTTGAAGCAACAATAAATTCACTTTCATTCGACAACGTAAGCCCTCCGAATAGCCCAAGAGCAGAGCAAAGTTCACCCCAAAGAAGAATAAATTGGTATCGTGAACATCGGTCAGGTAAACGTTTTGGAAGACACAGTTTGGTTAACTTCCTCATAAGAACTCACAGTCTAAACGTTATAATACCCGAAAAATCGTTAACCACCTCAAATCTAGATATAAATACACCAAATACTTCCCAGTTTGAGCATCCACACAATACAAACAAAATGCCTGTAAATTATGAGAAAGTAGTTAAACTTACTGCACAAATGGTGCCTTTGTTCTCTGGAGAAATTAATTCTCAGACCCTCACAGAATTGCAAACTTTCATAGGCTGTTGTAAGCAAGTACAACAATGTCTAGCAGAGGAGGAAAAGGCAGCCTTCATGCAGATTTTCCCAACAAGATTGAGAGGAAATGCGTATCAATTAATAAGCATCCAGTACACTCACGAGATTTGAAGAAGTTGAGCAGTTGCTATATCGGACTTACTTACCTCGTGAGACATATCATGAGTTAATTAACAAACTAATAACTTGCCGACAATACCCCCAAGAATCGTTTAATTCATTTACTACTAGACTAAAAAGACTTTTAGTACAATGTAACGAGGCAGCACAAAGCAAATACGGTGCTGAAAATTTTAATGTGGTAAAGCAACAGATAGAGGACTTTGCAATGGCTTCCGTAAAGAGTGGTGCAAATAACCCCCATCTAAGCGCCTATCTATTGACAATAAATGAAAGCTCGTTAGAGACTCTCATTCAAAAAGCATTAGATATGGAAAGGTTACAACAGGGTCTCTTTTTCATTCCACAACCAATAAACTACTTACCTCAACATACAAATTCTTTTCAAATGGACCATTTCTTTAGACCAAATACCTCAAATTTTGCTAATGCTTATGGTTATCCCATACACGAAAATTTAAACTCCTCTATATATCCCTACACAACTGATACAGGAAAACCTAATATAAAAACTGAGTGTGGTATACCTTCAAATCTGGAGTCATTAAAGGTACCTTCAGTATCCTTTAATACTGATAAAAATCAAACAAATAATTGGTGCTCTACTCAAGCCAGTATGGCAAGAGAATCCTTAAGAAGTCCACCTCCATTCCAGAACTCTTCTTCTCAATATCCAGACAAGAAACCATACGGTGAGCAAAAATTACTTTTAGGTAGGATCACTGCAGTTATTGCAAATACAAGGGACATACGTATGATGATTGTTTAAAACGTAAAAATACTCCCTTCTGTATTAACTGCAGAACAAAGGGTCATGATGCCCAATATTGTAAACAAAATGTCAAAGCACCACGGAATCGCCTAAATAGTAACAACAACACTCAGTGGGGCAATCCAAATCACGAACACAGATTTAACGGTCAAGAGATGTGTAAGTTTTGTGGAAGAAGAGGTCATACAGTGCCCACCTGTCAACAGAAGCAACGATGGGAGGCTACAAAATCGGGAAACGGCACACTGTCGACCGAAAAAGCCCCGGCTCGACATTAAATAAAATATCGCAAAATACTTTAGGGTCCTCCCAGCTGAAAAACCCACAGATCAGGGAAAACGTATCAGTGGTAGAGTTACCATTAGATATAAGCGGAAATACAGCCGTTCGGCTGGTAGTAGACACTGGAGCTGAAGTAAGCATAATCAAACAGGAAGCACTAGATACACCAAAACGGATAAAACGAAGTCAAAAGGTAACTTTAAAAACTCCATTTGGAGAAGGAAAAACATTGGGTAACTGTCAAGGCAACTTTTTACTAAGCCGCAGTATCCCGTGCAATCTACAGGTTGTAGAAGATAACGCCCAAATCTGTCATGATGGGCTGTTAGGTAATGACTTTCTTGCAAAAAATTGCAATATAGAAGGGCCTAACAAATTGCTCCGGTTTCTTCGCACGGAAACCAACCCTATCGAATTCACGGTACCTCTCGAAACATCCACAGAAGATGGAGATGAACTACCGAGGCATCAAACAGAGGAACAATTTAAATCTACTACTGTTTCACGGGCACCCGATAATAAAAACTCCTTATCCCAAATGGGAGACATTTCAAGCACCTTAAATGAAGATGAAAATAGGCAATACGAAGTAGAACTTCAGCGATCCAATAGAATGCCTCCTCGATCCCAAATTGTACTGAGCATACCATTACAATTGGACCAAGAAATGATCTGTATGTCTCAAGAGATAAAAGATGGAGTATTTGTCGCAAATTGTCTAGTTAGTCCTCACAAAAATTTTATACCATTATCTGTTCTAAACATAAACACAGAACCAGTATTCCTAAGAAGACTGAAGCTTACTCTAGTTCCAAGTAGTCATTACAATATTAAACTTCTCAATATACCTTTGGACGACATAAATACCCAAAGTAATCAGAAAGAAGGTGATCCACCTTCCTCTCGTACACATAACAAAACAGAATACAATTTCAAAGGTGACAAGACAAATTTCAACTCCAATCCATATTCAATAAACGTAAACCATATTAAAAGCTATAACCCAGACAGACTTGTGGCTTTACGTAAAGAATTACTGTTGGATGAAAATTTAAATCACGAGGAAGAAAAATCAATTCTTGAGTTATGTTATAAATATAATGATCTTTTTTATCTCAAGGGAGATAAACTAACATGCACTAATACCATAAAGCATACCATCCCCATTTTGCACAATCAGCCACCAATAAACCAAAAGATGTATAGACTTCCAGAAACGCACCGGGCTGTAATAAATGAGCAGATCAAAGATAAGTTAGAGAATGACATAATCCAAATAAGCAAAAGCCCATGGAATTCTCCGTTACTTGTAGTCCCCAAGAAAGCTGGGCCTGGCGGCAATAAACGTTGGCGCGTAGTAGTAGATTTCCGTAAAGTCAACGAGAAATCTATAGGGGATGCCTTTCCACTACCCAGGATAGAGGATATACTGGATCAACTTGGGCATTCACGGTATTTTACTACTCTAGACCTTGCAAGCGGATACCATCAAGTACTGGTTGACCCAAGGGATAGACCAAAAACTGCATTTAGTACCGCTTACGGGCATTATGAATTTAAGAGAATGCCATTTGGGTTGAAAGGCGCACCTGCGACTTTTCAACGCCTGATGAATTACATTCTAACGGGTCTCCAAGGATGTCTATCTCGATGATATTGTAATATATGGAAAAAAATTACAAGATCATAACGAGAAACTGGCTAAAGTATTCGACAGACTTCGAGCCCATAATCTTAAATTACAACCCGAAAAGTGTCAGTTCCTTCGCCGAGAAGTAATCTACCTTGGACACAAATGCTCAAACGAAGGAGCACTTCCAGATCCCAGTAAAACAAGTTGCGTTCAAAATTTTCCTCAACCCCGAACTGTGAGACAAACCCAATCGTTTCTGGGATTGGCAAACTACTATCGCAAGTTCATCCCTAATTTCTCAAAGATAGTCAGGCCAATAACAAATCTATTACGGAAAGACGTCAAATTTAATTGGACTCAAAAGTGCCAAGACTCTTTCAATGAAATTAAAAATTCCCTTATAAATCCGCCACTACTCAAGTACCCAGATTTTACCCAACCTTTTAATCTAACAACAGATGCTAGTAACGAGGTATTGGGAGCTGTTTTATCACAAGGGGCAATAGGTAAAGACAGGCCAGTAGCGTATGCAAGTAGAAGTTTAAATAAGGCGGAACAAAGATACTCCACAATAGAAAAAGAGTTGCGTGGGCCGCGAGGAGCTTCAGGTGTTATTTACAAGGTAGAGCTTTTACGGTTTACACAGACCACAAGCCCTTGAAAGGCGTATTCAATGTGAAAGACCCGACATCGAGATTAGTCAGGTTTCACCATAAACTCTCAGAGTTTGACTATAAAATTGAATATAAGCCTGGAAAATATAACACTAATGCAGACGCGCTTAGTCGAATACCTGCCGAGCTAAACCAGGCAAACCCCAATTCGTTCATTGTAGAAGCTCAAGTACATCACCGAGCCGATTCCGACATCGACGAAAATGATTCTAGTTCTCCAACACCCTCAAAGCCTAAACAAAAACATTGTCATGCTGTTACGAGAGCTCAAATAAGGGAGGCACAAAATGATATTGAAGAGGAAAATCAAAACCCAGAAACTCCCAATATAGTTCAAAATTATCCACGGAACCTCCGAAATGAATTAGCCGAAATTGACTCAACTGATAGCAGCAAATCCGAAAGCAGTGCATCTGAACACGGCGAATCACCCTGGAACCAAAATCTAATAAATTCCCAGCATACATTACCAGAAAATATCTCAGACCCTGAAGAAATCGGGACAATTTTAAAAGACTATCATGACTCCGCGTTTGGTGGTCACCAAGGAGTAATGAAAACTTATAAAAAAATAAAGAAAAAATATAAGTGGAGAAATATGCTCAGTTCCATCAGGAAATATATTCGAAAGTGCCCTAAATGCCAAAAAATGAAGGCTAGCCCGGAATACCGTATGCCGATGATCATAACAGATACTGCCCTAATGCCCTTTGAGAAAGTCTATTTAGATATAGTAGGACCACTTGAAGAAACCCACTCCGGAAACAAGTATATATTGACATTCCAAGACAATCTTACGAAATTCGTAGATTGTTATGCCATGCCGAATGGCGAAGCAGAAACGGTAGCAGGAATATTTTTTGATGAAATAATTACTCGCTACCGCATTCCTAAAAAATTAGTAACTGATCAGGGCTCCAATTTCTTAAGCGATCTTTTTAAGCGTGTCTGTAAACTCCTAAAAGTGAAAAAAATGCAGACTTCCGCTTATCATCCGCAATCCAACGGCGCACTGGAACGAACACACAGAACCCTAGTAGAATACTTAAGAGCTATTTTATCCGAAAATCCAAAGGCTTGGGATCGATTCCTGAGAACCGCGGCTTTTGTATACAATAACACCCCACATGAAGGCACTAAGCTCACGCCAATGGACTGTCTGTTCGGATTCACAGCAGATGTTCCCTCTAATCTTAAAAGAGAGCCAGAGCCCATTTATAACCACGAGAGTTACTATCACCTTCTTAGATACAAAATACAAAAGGCATATGCTATCGCCCGGAAAAATTTACTGAAAGCCAAGGAAAGGTCGAAAGCGTACTATGATAGGAACTCACGTCCGGTAACATTCAAAGCAGGAGATAAAGTATTATTAAAAAATCCTGCTAAAAAACACAAGCTTTCCCAGATATGGCTAGGACCATATCTCGTGGTACAAGCTTTTACGCCTGTTAACACAGTCATACAAATCGGTAAAAGAAGAGTAACCGTACATAATAATAGACTGAAACCATTTCACGAATAATTACTAACCTTCAAGGAAGGGATTACAATTGCATTTAAGATAAAAAAAAAGTAAGGGAAAAATTTTTTTTTTAAGAAAAAGAGAATAATTAAACATATCATTAATTCATGTTGAGCAGAATCCAATTACACGTACCCGTCATCTACAGGTAGTTTAACTATTTTGAACGTACGAATAATAGAAATATGTAAACAAGATTGAAGATGTAAAACGTAACCCAATAAAAGAGTATTTATAAACATTATATGCATTAGAAGTAAGATACCTATTTATAGAATGAAAAAATATGTATAAACACATCTAAAGAATTTTTTTTTAAATAAATAAAAACATATGTATAAACACATATAAAAGAAGAAAAAATATGTATAATCACACGTAAAAATTTTTTATAAAAACATATGTATAAACACATATAAAAGAAGAAATATGTATAAACACATATGGTATAAAAGAAAAGATATGTATAAACACATATAAAGAATTTTTTTTCAATAAATAAAAACATATGTATAAACACATAAAAGAAGAAATATGTATAAACACATATGGTATAAAAGAAAAGATATGTATAAACACATATAAAGAATTTTTTTCAATAAATAAAAACATATGTATAAACACATAAAAGAAGAAATATGTATAATCACATGTAAATTTTTTTTTTATAAAAGTAGGTATAAACAAAATTTTTTTTTAAGTAAAAATAAATTATGTATGCGCACATATATAAAAAATCAAACAGCCATAATTATAAATGTATATATGTAGGAATTTAAAAAATATATATATATATATATATATATATAATATGCACATGTAATAAAAACGAACATAACATAGCAGTAATACTAATAACCTAGAAAAATAATGGATATAAATTTGTAAATCGATAAGTCAATTATTGTACCGGCACTCGGCATTATGTATATACATACATATAAAACCAATTAATTTCTCGAAAATTATCAAACGATCGAACCATATTCTAATGTGTTATTCCTCTTCTAAGAATAACACATATTTTTTAAAAAGGGGGAGATTTGTTACATACATACCTCCACCCACAATTTTAAGAAAGCATTGTAACATATGTACATACCTATAACAATTATCAAAGAAATGCTAGCAACCGCAAGCATACATATTTTCATCATTTTTCAATGAACACACATGCCTACATCATTTTCATTAAATTATAATTCCACTCGTTACTGACCTTCCCCAATTACTTAACAAGTAGAAGAAATAACTAAGGTAGAATTGAGTGACGCAATACCCTGCGCGCAAGAATTCGCACGTTGTAATACGATAACCTTGCGCCAGCGGTAGAACCCAGGTGACCACGAGTTGCATATGAAGAAAGTAATATGTATGTCGGTATGTATGTAAATCATGAATATCACGATGAACAAGCAACAAGCGGTTAGCGTTTGTCAAGATTTATGTATGTACGTATGTAACAACAAATGCGAAAATGTACTGACGAAACGCTCAGTACGATTATAGTCAGAAAAATATCTGTATGTATGTACGGAAGCGACGAGCGCCGCAATTTATTTGTAAACAGAAATAAATGAAGTGCAAATGACCTAACACTTTGTACTGTTATATACAAAGTGTTGGGTCGGAAGTATTTCATTTATTTCCGTATTAATAAGATTCTTCTGTATAAATAAGCAAAGAATTTGAAGAATAAAAGTCAGTCGATTTGAGTCGAGTTAGTAAACAGTAAACGGTTCGTTTCAATTAGGAGTTGTGCTTTAAAACAAGCTACTCCAAAATAATATCAGGAGTTGTGCTTTAAACAAGCTACTCCACAATAATATCAGGAGTTGTGCTTAAAACAAGCTACTCCAAAATAATATCAGGAGTTGTGCTTAAAACAAGCTACTCTAAAATAATATCAGGAGTTGTGCTTAAAACAAGCTACTCCACGCAACTACTCTCACATCAGAGATACGACAGTCGCTGCCGGGAAAAGCAAAGTAAAATCAACAAATTAAGTCAAACGGTTTCTTCGCAAAGAAACCACAACAAGTTTAAGTAGGATAGATTCTTACTTAACACTGAGGCGAAATCAAATGATTTGACGTAATGTCACAATGTGACATTACAAAATGTAAATATGCAGGAGGGATGTATAATTTAGGTAAGTTTGTGATATTTTGAACAATTTTGTTGAAAATAGTAATAATTTTATATATTTTAGATCTAAAATCTGTTCTTTGGAATGTTTGGACGTCGCTGGACCAAAGGACGGAAGTTTTCATAAATCAGATAAGTGGTTTTCTTTTAATTTATATTAGTCTTGCCTTCTTTGTGTTTTCTTTTCCTTTCTCTTTTAGGAAAAAATATTTCGTCGTGGGAAGAATTACATCGTTGGACTGACCATTCTTACTTGCATTTAAGTGTCAGATTTTATTATTATTATTAAGTTGTTTATCAATTAATTGAAAAACTCCATGCAATAAACACATCGGTGGACTGAACACATATAGTTATTTATTTCCCCAAAGCGTTTGCCGCTTTATTATTATTTCTTCATGGCATTCATCACTTTTACTCATAAATATTAATTTCCGTAAAGCTTTCGCCGGTTTGTTATTGTGACATCATGGCACTCACTGGCCACTGCCTTCATACGTACATATATAAATATTAACTTCCGTAGAGCGCTTGCCGCTTTGTTGCTATTATGACATCATGCTATTCATCATGAACCATCAATTTGTTCACCTATGTTCTACCGACTGCGCAATGTTATTGTATTGCAACGTGCGAATTCTTGCGCGATTTAACCCAAAAAAATTAGCTTGGGAAAATATTGAAGCGAAGTACGGAATTGCAATATGAGATTTTTGTTTTTCAAGTCAAGTCGTGAACAAACAAAAATCTCACATTTCGCTTTTATATTTCCAGACGAAATTCTTTTTCACGAAAAGCGATGATAAAGAATTCCGTAGAGAAGGTTAGATTTAATTAAGTAAAGGAATAATTATTAATTAATAAGTTAGTTGTAAACCAACGGTTGTCTGGCTGAAGTCAGATCCCTAAATCGCGAAATAGAATTTCTGTAAAAAATCAATTTTGTATTAATAAAATTTATTGAAAAGAAGAAGTAATTTCTTTTATTTTAATTTTGTTTTATTAATACTTAAAAACAAGAATTTAAGTGGCACAGTCAGTTAGATTGTTACCAAAAGGTTGGCAATCTAGTGATACGAATTTACGAATTTTTTCTCTGAGACTTATCGAAACTGAAAACGTAGTGTTTAATCGAAATTGTAAATACGGAGAAACAAGTTTCGTGCCTCAATTAAAATCAATCATTCAATTGATTGGATTATCAATGAATTAAATAAAATTTGCGGAAGAAAATAATTTTCAAGAAGTGTTAAAAATTTAGCGATTTAATTGTTCGAAATATCATTGAATTAAATAAATATTTTTGAAAGAAAATTTTCAAGAAGTGTGAAAAAATTTTAGTGATTTTAATCTCATATCCAAAGAAAAAAATTAATGTTTTCGCAGTGAGTAGGAATAGGCAAGAACGTTTAGATTCGAACCGTAGAATAACAAATAACGAAATGGAGCAAGTTAATCCTCAGATTAGGAGTATCTTCGAACAACAGGAAGCGCAAATCCAGGCTTTACAAGCGAGAGTTGAGCAGCTGATAATAAATCCGCCAATACAGGAAACGCAAATACAGGGCCTACAGGCAAGAGTTGAACAGTTAGCAGCACATCCGCCAGTATAACAACAAAACAACGAATTCTCCCTAACATCAGAGCAATTTTTAAATTACATCAATGGGCTAAGGATATTCAACGGAAGAGATGAATTCACTGTTCAAGAATTCATAGACTCTGTGGAACGGACAACCCAATTATGCAAAAACAACCAAGAACTCTATAATTATTGCATCAGTATCATAATCAACGATAAAATACAAGGTGAAGCTAAGAAATTTATACAACACTTAGAAGCAAACGCAGTGAATAATTGGAACTAGGTAAAAAGTGAACTTGAGTTACATTTTCGACCAAGGAAGGATTACGTAGAATTTCTTAATTAAGGTAGAATTTTAAAAGTGAGTACCCTAAGGGAATTGTTTAATAGTATTAGGGAAATAAATTATAAACTGAATGAGTTGTACGAATTTGATAATGATAAGCCAACTACATATCATCCTTCCAATAATGATAAACATTTAGCTGATATTGTTAGAAATAAAATACATAATTTTATTAGAGGTAATACCCCGAAAATGGTTCAATAATTGAAGTATATAATAAATTTGACAAGTTAAAGTTGCTTGACGATGAAAATGCGGTAGATCCAAATAGTAGGAAGAGTAAACCAAATCTTCATAAAATATCTAGCAACAATAGTTATAGAAATACACATAATTTCAATAATAACAATTATTCCAACAGAAATAATTTTAATGGTAATAATTACTCAAACAAAAATAATTTCAACGGTATTAACAATTTCAATAGAAATAGCTCTAGTGGTAATAATAATATTTCTAATAGGAACTATAATGCAAAAGGTGTAAATAATAACCCCAGATATAACCAAAATTTCAATTCAAGTAATAATCATAATAATACCCTTACCAGTCTTGACAATCAAACAATTCAGTGCAAGTTAGAAGTAACAATCTGGCTGAACCGATGTAAATTGGAAATTTCTACGAAGATGTGAATTTTCAAAACGAGCCTCGGAACTCAGAGTCCCAGTAATAGTTATAACACTAGGAACCCAAAAGATTGGATGTTTAATAGACACTTGTTCAGCTACCAGCGTGATAATACCAAACGTCCTAACAGAGTTTTCTGAAGAAAATTTAAATGAGCCCATCTATAATTCTACCATTAATGGAGCAAATAAATTTAAATAAATGAGATAAATAATAATAAAATTTTATTTGCAGATAGCGAATATCTTTCATAATTGATAATTTTTTTTTTGTTCAACGGAAACGCAATTTCAGAAAGTAAAGGTTTCAATTATATTTCCGATATCCTTTTCTTGCTTTTTTACATTCGATGAAAAGTATAGTTAGGCTTGTCAACCTTACCTGGGCCATCATGCTTCTTAAATAATTTGTTATTATTTTCAGTTTAGAAAATAACCGCATTGGCATTTGTTAATCGTTCATCGTTGTAAAATTCGTCAAATTTCTTTTTTATTTTCGTATTTAAGTTATAATATCTTCCACGACCGTTCTAACTGAGTGAGAATCATCTCACAAGTGATATTTTATTGTACGAATTTTTCAAACGATCATTGCATTTCTGAATTCGGGGTTTCGAGTAATTAAGATGTCGGATTTTATCACAATATGAAGGACAGTTTCAAAACTTTTCATTTTATTTTTATTTTATTTCATCATTCCTTTCGAGTGTGTTTTCCAACACGAGAATTATTTTAGTCAGTACTTTCAAGATATCTTTGAAATGAAAGCACAAGGAAAATATCGCGCTGTTACGCGAAGACGATCGAGTAGGACACAAACATATGATGTTCACTTTCGACGACAGACTTTAATAAGGCCCACCTGTTAATTCTGTGTCCGTAAATTGCGTAAACAGTTTCAGTCATAAAACTTATTTACTTCCAAAACTGAAGTTACCGCATCATTAATAACCAAATTCAGGTTGTTGGCAGAACAATGAATATACGCAGCTTTCAGTTGACTTTTAATTTTAAAATTTAGAAGTTTCTAGTGTTTCTGCTTTTTGATCGTCTGTTGTTACCAAACCTCCGAAAATGTGGTTTCACCTTCTTTTGAGAGCTTTACGAATCGAACCATTATGCTGACCTTGTCGATTTTAGATATGTCTTGTGTACTGTCAGTTATTATTGAGAAACCCGGACAGCCATTAATTTCACTTATTAAATTATTCCTCACTTTGTTTCCCAGAAGTTCTATGATTTATAAGAACTGAAATGTTTTATTTTTTTTAGTGTCGTCCGCTAAGAGCTCATTGAGAACTGGATCATATTTTGCTAAGAGTTTGACGATGTTTAAGAAATTTCCTGAATTCACGTTTTTATTTATGAGATTTTCATTATGCCCTATAAATGGTAAATTAATAATGGCAAAAATTAGAGTTACATTAAAGACTCTCTCGATCACTATCGACTAGTAATTACTCTCATTAATGATATCCTGTCCAAGATCTTTGTCCAATGCTCTTTTACTTTTCCATTGACGCAACAAATATTTTAAATTATATTTTATACAAAAAATAAAGATAAAACTCATAGGAAATAAAAAGAAAGATTCACTTTATTTTACTTTAATTTATTTCGTGCTACAAAAATATTTTACGAACTAAATAGTTAACCGACGGAAAAAGAACTAACTTAGCCAAAGTTGTTTTACTTTATCGTTCCCATAGAGCAAAGCAGAAAAGCTCATTTGAAATATTACGCCCAGACGTAATCGGATAATTATGTTTTCGACATGACTTTTCTCATGGGAAAATATTCTTATGGGAGAATGAATTTTATATTAAAATGTAGGTGCTGAGTGCACATTTTTAGAGGATGGATGGTGTCGAATATGACTTGACCCCCTCCCCGTTAGGCTTGAGACTCTCCTGAGTCGAAACATGTTCTAATATGATTTGGATTTTAGCCTTCTTTGCTCTACGGTAACGTTTTACAACGTATATTATTATAATGATAATAAGAATAATTGGTATGGTAGAAGAAAACATAATTGTGTGTTGCTTTTTTTGATATTTCAGTTCCTCGATTTCTTTGGTATTTTCTATTTGTTTTAACTGTATTTCTCTATTGGACAATGTAAGATTCAATTCCTTAATGCATTCATAGCTAGGTATTACTATTGCATGTTTAAATTCTTTCAGGTTGTTCTCAAATATAGCATTATTTATATTGACTTTACACTTACTAAATTTAATTATATAACTTCCTTTCAACTTATATGTCATTTTATTACAATCATTACTTAATTCGACATCAATAGCGTTTTTTGTTATTACAATCCCCTTTTCCAGTTCTTGATTTGAGCTTTCTTTATTTTTGATCTTATTACAGCTACTATAGCTATTATGCATTAATCCTCTAATACAATTGTTGGCAAAATTTAGTTCTTTTAATATTCTCTTATTTTCATCTAGGTATGTTTGAAGAACAAAACTGTTTGAGTATCTATATCAATCTGTTCGGAATCTTGATTTGCAATAGGTGTTAGTATATATTTAATGCCTCTAATCCCTTCAAGCTGGGGTACCTGTATGACAAAAACTAATTGCTTCCCTCTTCTACCGATGGAACTCTTTATGTATTCTAACTTAAATATATCTATATTATATTCTTCTATTTCTTGTACAGATAAAATACTCCTACTCATTATGTTATGTTTAGGAAACATTATATTTTCCTGAATCTTTTCTAACTCCGATTTCAATATTTGAATTCTATTAGATTGTTGGCTAAAATGAAGTTCTCTTAGAATTTGTTTATCTCGCTCAGTGGCTTCTTTCATTAATGATAAAATTTCTTCCTGTTCTTGTTGTATGTGTTCTTTTAATAACTTAATATTTTCGTCGAAGTCTGCGTTTATTTTAATTTGTTTGTTAATATTTTCGATAATGTTATGATTGTTTGTATCAATTGTATTTAAGTGTTCTTCTATCTCTCCCCTGTCATCTTCGTCCATGGTTCCATACAAACATTTCATTACTTTTCCACCTAAGTTTATTAAACCTCTTCTCTGTCTATGCGGTATTAAGGTCTTATATATGTGTCTCAGTTCGTTTATTCTGTTGTTTAATACTTGTATATAAGTTTTTGAGTTATTTTGGGATATGATATTTACTTCTGATTCTAATTTATTAATTGTATTTTCGACTTCTGCTAGATCTACTATATGTAGTATCTTATCAAATGATCTTATGATGCCTACCTCTTCTACTTCTTCCACTTGGTGTATAACTTAATTTTTTGTTATAGAGAATAACAACTTCCTTTTCTTCACTTTAAGGAAAAAACTCTTTGCACTTGAACAAATTTTATAATATATTATTAAAAAAAACTTTAAAAAGAAAACTCTTTGCGTAACAGGTTTTGCAATATACTTTAAAAGATAAATCACTGGAAAACACTGGAAGCCTTACCTTGGGTAGGGGGACTCTCCAGGTTGAACACTTAAAAACTTCCCTTCTTTGGCTTCGCTTCAACAGCCTATTTATTTAAAATCGAACCAATTCTTTAACCAATCAGAATTGGTCGATTATGCACTTTCCTATTTTGTGGGAATTGTCGGGTAGACAATTCCATATGCATGCACATGTTCCGATTTTTGTCCAAACGGAAAACGCTCAAATGACAAAAATCGAATAAACAATTGAAAATCACAATTCTGATTTTTGTTTAAACGGAAACGCTCAAATAAAAAAAATCAGAAAAATAATTAAAAATTGGCTCTTCGTCTTGAACGGAAACGCTCGAATTTCAAA
This sequence comes from Dioctria linearis, assembly GCA_963930735.1. NCBI lineage: Eukaryota > Metazoa > Arthropoda > Insecta > Diptera > Asilidae > Dioctria > Dioctria linearis. The sequence goes on along the minus strand of OZ005742.1, from coordinate 146,334,103 downwards.
AATCGGTCAACAATTGGGATATCACAAAAACAATTAAAAATGACAAAAACAATCAGAGACAATTTTCAAGCTCACCAGTAGCATATGGAAAATGATAAACAAATTTTAGATTACATAAGAGCACTAGCCCGATGGTCAGTACTCAGTAGGGATCGTATATCATGTTTTCGTTCTGATGAACGGTAGCTACTTCGCGGTGACGTGTTTATTTGATTGTCTAGCGGGTGCCCCGAGGAATGTTGAAATAACACACCTGTTTCTGACTGTGTTAATGGATTAAGGTTTTGGTATGTTGGAAATGAGCTTGTCATGATATCATGAATAGTATGTTAGGTTTATTTTTAGGTTTTTGTGATATGTGGAAATGATATATGTAGATATTGCCTTTTGGCTATTGAATAATGCATTTGGATAATTAGAGAATGCAATTATTGGAATGTGCGTTATGAATATGGAGGAGGTGATGTGGATTCATGACACCTTCCCCCTAAAGAGAAATTTTGTATTTCTTGAAAAGAATTAGAAAATTTTTGTTGGAATGGATGTTGAAGCTCCGCCGTTGAAAGTTACAGTATTTGATTAGAGTTTTTGACAAATTACAATTATAATTATTTTTGTTTACAAATTACATAGGTAAGTGATATATGTATGTGCTTACATTTTTATGACTATAATACCTTATCATATAACCTATATCTAGGGTTTGATACAAAAAAAATTATATGTAGGTATTAGTTTTTCTTATTAGTTATATTTATATGATGAAAATATTTTGAGATAAATTTAGTATTTTGAATAATAAAATTTATATATATATATTGAAAAAAAGGTAATTGGCTTATATTACTAGAACAAAAGAAACTAAATTAAATGTTCCCTTTTTTTTATTTTTTTTTTTGTTTTTTAATTAACAGTTCTAGTCAGAGGTATGTTCCTAGGAGAGGATTCTAGTTCAACATTAGCCTGACTTAATTCATTTTCAGTGGTTTCTGAGATTACAGGTTTTTTCTTGATATAGTACTTAATTACTCTTAATATAATAATAATAGAAACTATTGCTACTAAACAGTATATGAGTAGATAATGATGAACGTCATGTGGGGTGACGTTTTTTAATTTAGTTTGTTCTTTACTTCTAAGAGACATGATATCAAAAAGGAGGACATGATATCAAAAAGTTCTTGATGATTATTGTTTCTTATCGTAATCTCTTGTGGTACATTTAGATTAATTCTTTCCATCAAGGATGTGATATTAGTTAGATTAATTGATGGCAAATAAAATTTATCAAGTGTTGTTGTTCCTTCAGAATGTCCGTAAAGTGTTTGAAAGTCACTTCGAATATAGCAGGTGGGTCGAATTTCTAAAATTCCGGTACCTTTTAAGGTTAGTGGTTTAATTTCGCCATTGCATATATTATCTAATGTGAGGGGTGATCTGAGACTGTAGAGCCATTTGTTAGGATTTGCTAATTGTATCCATAAGGAAGAACCTTTTAGGGTATTTAACGTACAAGAGGGCGGGAGATCTTGGGTATGTTTTAGCAATTCCATCTCGCATTGGTTATCTCTAGAATTAAGATTGAAGATTGGGTGAGTCGTCTGACATATATAATGGTGAGGAATATTTTGTAGACATTGATGAAAATCTTCGTGATTCATAGGATAGTGTTTTTCTCGATTCAGAGTGACTAATAGAAGTTCGGTACTGAGTTTGACATAAACAAAGGAGTCGTTCACGGCAATCGGGAATGGTATAATTTTATAAACTTGGAATTGAGTACTTGAAGGTAGAGGGATTTTAGTTTCAATAATAATTTGATTGTTTATCTTATTAGTACTCGTTTGGCTAACTCTATACAAATCAATGAGTAAGTTTGGTGTAACGGGGACAGGTAATGTCGTTCCCGATAGAAGATTTTTCCTAATGATGGTAAGGGTATGTTCGAGTTGATAGGGAGTTATCATAAGGGGATTTGATGTTCCATGTTTAATGTCAAGCAACATTTCCAAAATGGCCTTTTGTGTGTTTTGATATCTCAGAAGGGAAAGTGTTGTAATGGAAATCGCATTTTCTAGCTCTAGCTCTAAGATGTTATCATTTATTTGATAGGTTAAATTATTGATGACTTGAGAGATTTTAGCGAGTTTCCTTTGTATATTTCCGAATTCTTTTTGGATTTGGGACGAAGTTTTATTGAACACGTTGACAGTTTTGACAACAATTAGGGTTTGGGATTTTATTAATTCTAAGAGATGGTCTTCATTTACTTTTAGGATTTGTATTTGTTCGTCGTAGTGCTTGGCATCTTCTTCGTTCAACGTTCCGAACAAGGTTTTGCTTATACTTCCGACAATATTTAACAAAGCTCTACGTGACCTTAAATTTTTTGGTTCTAGGATTTCGTCAATCTGATCTATTTCGCTCAACAACACCTTTTGCATATTAATCTGCGCTTCACAGTGGTTTGAATGTGATTTGTTAATAGTACTAAGACAGAGATTTTCTATATTACTAGCTTGGATTCTTAAGTAATCTAGTTCTGTGTAAAAATTATCTAAATTATAATACGTTACTAATTTCCAAGAGTTATTGTATAGATGAACTGTTCCGAATTCCTCAAAATAGATACCCGGGGTAGAATCGAAAATCGTGACGTTTGTAGCGCTCGTCGCTGTGCATAATAATTCGAAGAATATAATTGGTCCGATATCCTGACCTATGGAAAAACGGATGAATAGTTCGTGATTAGTCGACGAATAACTTCAAATGGTTATTATGAATTCGGTTATTTTTGTTTTTAATTCTGACGATAGAGTTTTCGGACGAAGGAGTCTCTATTATATCGTACGGTCCTTCCCATAGCGGTGATAGCTTATTTTTTCGGGTATGATTTTTAACTAAGACTTTATCGCCTATTACAAAATTTTTGGGTTTGGATGATTGGTCATAATATGCCTTGGATTTTTCTTTATTTCTTATAAGATTTTCCCTAGCAATCTTATGAGAATGTTGAAGTCTGGCTTTTAGTTCGCTGGCATAATTGTCGTAATTATACGCAACTTCAGGATCTTTTTTAATGACGTTGGGATTTCGGCATGGAATCCAAATAATAAGTTATGCGGCGTGTAGCCTGTGCTTGAATGAACGGAATTGTTGTAAACGAACATAGCGTATGGCATCCAAGTATCCCATGTAAGTGGATCTGTTGACACATAGTGTCGAAGATATTCTGCTAAGGTTCAGTGGCTTCGTTCTAAAGCTCCGTTTGTTTCTGGGTGATAAGGAGTGCTTTGTAGCTTATGAATTTTCAGTAGTTTACATACTTTATTAAATGTAGAACTTAAGAAATTGGTTCCTTGATCAGTTAAGATCGTTTCAGGTAGACCGTGTTTACATATGATTTGTTTCGTAAACTATTCTGCTACAGTGTGCGCTTCGGCATTTGGTAAGGGTACGGCATCTGAAAATTTCGTCAGATCATCTTGGAACGTAAGTATATATTTGTTATCCAAATAACTAGTGGGTAGTGGTCCTACTATATCTAAGAATACTTTTTCAAAGGGTTTATTACTAGTTGTGGTTATTTTCATAGGCATTCTTTTGTTTTTGCTACACTTATTTTTCTGGCAAGAAGGACACTTCTTGATGTAGTCTCTAATATCTTTGAACATGCCTTGCCAATTGTAGATTCTTTTTATTTTGCTTATAGTTTTGGCTTCACCTTGATGACCGCCTAACGGAGAGATGTGATGCTCTTTTATTACTTGAGCTATATCTTCAAGGTCCGTTAGTTTAATTACTTTATTAAGAAAGAAAATTGGTCTAGTGCCTGACTTTTCAAATTCTTTAGAACATAGAAACTTTAGTTCGCGATAACTAGTATTATCGGTGATTGGTATGGCTATAGAAATAGTTACGAGTCTCTAGAAGATCTTTCGTGTTTTCTTCTACATAAGTCGATGTAGGATTATTGTTTGTTTCCTTTTGGGATTCGATTTGGACCTTATTTTGACTTCTAGTTACCACCTGAATAGTTTTACTTGTATCAGGGATCGCACGGCTGAGTGCGTCGGCATTTAGATTTGTTTTTCCTGGTTTGTAAATGATTTTGTAATCATACTCTTCTAACCTTATTCTCCACCTCATAGGCGAGAAGTGGGGTCTTTCAGGTTCATGAGCCACGTGAGGGGCTTATGATCTGTGATGATAGTGAACTTTCGACAGATAAGGGCGAAATTGCTCGACGGCAAAAATTATCGCTAATAATTCCTTTTCTATGGTGGAATACCTCGTCTCGGCCTGATTGAGAGTTCTACTTGCAAAACAGATGGGTTTATCTTCACCGATTTTTCCTTGAGACAATATACTACCTACAGCGTAGTCGCTTGCGTCTGAAGTCACTAAAAATTCTTTATCGAAACATGGGAATTGTAATATCGGAGAGTTAATCAATTTTTTCTTTAACGATTGGAAAGCTTAATCGCAAAAAGCATCCCATTTGAAAGTAGCATCCTTTTTTAAAAGAGCTGTTAAAAGTTTGGCTAGCTTTGCAAAGTTTGGAATGAAGCGCCTATAATAGCCGACAAATCCTAAGAAGGATTTTACGTCTATCTCCTTTTTAGGAATAGGATACTGATACTTCTATCTGCTATCTGCTTACTGAGAAAGTGACATTTCTCGGGTTGTAGCTTGAGATTATGTTCTCGAAGCCTGTCAAAAACATTCTGGAGTCTAGAGTTGTGTTCTATCAGACTGTACCCGTATATAATAATGTCGTCCATATAAACAAAGCATTCTATGCCTTCGAGACCGACTAAAATATTATTCATCAGCATTTGAAAAGTGGCTGGAGCTCGCTTTAGACCAAATGGCATACGGTTATAGTGGTAATGACCATAAGGTGTACTAAATGCAGTTTTTTCCTTGTCGCTTTCACTCATGGGTATCTGGTGAAAGCCGTTGGCTAAGTCCAACGTGCTAAAATATTTGGCTTTTCCCAATTGATCTAAGATGTCCGTTATGTTTGGCAATGGAAATGCGTCTCCCACTGTTATATCATTGAGACGTCTGAAATCAACGACTACTCTCCATCTTTTGTTGCCATCGGCATCTGGTTTTTTAGGAACTAATAATAGAGGTGAGTTCCAAGGGCTTGAACTGGGACTAATAATTTCGTCTTCTAACATTTTATTAATTTGATTGTTAATTTCTTCACGCTGAGCTTCAGGTAATCTATATGGTTTGACATTTACGATAGGTTTTCCAGGTAAGATAGGAATGTTATGTGTCGCTGCATCTGTGAATGTCAGGGAGTCTCCTTCCAAGTAGAATATGTCGTTGTACCTACCGCATGTATCTAGAATGGATCTGAACTCTTCAGCATTGCAGTGTGAAAGGTCTAGCTCGGATGCGAGTCTAGCAAGCCTTTCTTGAATAGGATCCCTTTGAGGATTTGGTTTTATAATATTAAATTTATTAATTTCATGTAAGTGAGGTCTTATGTCAGTTTTCTTAATATGAACATCAGTTTGATTGGAATTGAGGATAAGAATATTCGCTTGACCATTTTTGTCTGGTTTTATAAGCGTATTCCCAATAATCACTCCTGATTCCAATTCTTTGTGTTCGCAGAAAAAGGTACCTCTTTTATTCATGGCTATCCTAGCTATTACCTGTGTACGTGCTGGTATATTTATATCGTCAGCATCGCACTTGCCTTTATTCGATTTCTTTGCTTTATTATTTTGTACTTTGTCTTCTTTTGAGACATTTTTAGAATTTGATCTGACGTGTTGGCTTGGGTCTTTCAAACCTCCATACCTTGCGTCAGATCTAACTGGAAATAGTTCGGAGCTTGGGTCTTTCAAACCTCCGTACTCAATGTTCGATACTATTCCTGTGATTGAATTTTGTATGTCTGTGTCATCTGGGGACACGTTATTTATTTTAAGAGTTAGTATTTTAGTTTCGTAGTTAATTTTGCAAAGAAATTTGTCTAAAAAATCATGACCTAATATTCCGTCATATTTTAATTGTAGATTACCATCGACCATATGTATATTATGTTTAAAAGTGATATTTTTAACGTAGAAATTGCATTCTGCAGTTCTTAGCGTACGCAGGGGGCTTCCTGCTAATGAAGATAGCTCTATGCTTTTTGAAGTAGTGACGATAGTATTCCCAAGTGCCCTAGTAGCTTTTAATACAAATATTTCTGCTCCGGTATCTATCAAAAATGTGCTAGTTTTAAACGCAGTAATAGAATTCTCGATCGTCACAACTAGCGATTGGCGATCGGCGATTAAGGAGAGAGAAAGTTCTCCTTCTAAATTTGAGGTTGCGGATGGACATCGGCGGTTATCATTAATTGATTTAGGCGAGATTGAGTTTCCGCTATCTCGTCTCGCCGCTGACTGTTTTTTGGAATTTCCCTTTTTGCATTAGCTTGTGGCATATCAGGGTTACCTTTTGGATTCCTACTTTTAATTGCGGATCTAATATTACGAGAATATGTAGGAAGTGATGAGTTAGTAGGTTGGAATTGGAGAGCTCTATTTCCTTGTGCATATTGGCCTTGCCTATCTATTTGTCGAAGATTTGGAGCTCTTATAGGTTGCTGCTGTTGAGGAATCCTACTGGATTGAAAATGTTGAGGGCTTCTTTGTGCGAAGCTAGTGGAAGGTTGAGCAAAAGATTGCTGTTGAAATAACCTTTTTCTACACTGACTAATGTGATAATTCGGTGTTTTACAATATGCGCATATAAGCTTGTTTTCCACTCTAATTCTGGAGGTTAAACAAGAGTCAGCTGAATGACCCTTTTTGTGACATTTAGAGCAAGATGAAACGTTTTCGTTGAAAGAACCATTTCTTTCAGATTGCTCCATGGCAAATTTTGTCGAATCTTTTAGGTCGGTGTAGCCTTTAGCCTTGGTTAGCAGACGAACATGGTCATGTCTTAAACCATCTTCAAAAGCTCTGATTACCATCTTTTTATTTTCCTCAAATAGAAGATTTTTTAAAGTCTGTTCATTTGTCAGACTTGAAGTAGCGTCGATGTAGATAGCTAATAGCTTTTGAGCTCGGAAAGCATATTCTTTAGTGTCTTCCTTAGGCAATTGTTTTAATGATAGGTTTTCGTTCTGAATAGACATTCTAGAGCGAGTTTCCATGAATTGTTCTTGGAGAGCAGCTTGCAATTCTTTCCAAGAATCAATGTCATTATATTTGATGACATCGTATGCTTTGCCAATAAGTTTAGCCTTTATAATATGGAGGTATAGCGCTTTATCTGATTCGGCTGTACCTTGTTTTTGGAATAGGCTGCATATGTTTAAGAACCTGTGGAGATTCTCTGGATTCCCATCAAATTCTGGGATAAGACTCTTGGCATGATCAAGAGTTAATTGTTCTGTCGTGTTTTCAGGCATTGTTCGTTTTTGTTTAGGAGTAGGTTTCTTCCTATGTGTAACGAGACCTGGTAAAAGGGTTGCGCGTACACCACGATGTTTTGAAGATCGAGTGTGAAAATATTTGCGCGAATTTCCCTCAATTTTTGGAGTTCAACGTAGTTTCCAGTGAGACAAAGGGAAAAAAAATTGGAGAAGTTTTGCGAGTAGAAACGAACTTGTACACTTTAACACTCAAAAAAAAAGATTTCACTTGATAAAACGTTTTCACTAAATTCGAAAGATTGATTTCGCCGTCAAGAGAAAATACGACAAAAGGAAATTTTTATAACCATCAAGAGAAATACGACCATTAATGAGCAGGATTTAAAAAGTGTGTTTTTTTTTTTTAAAAAAAAGATAATTTTGTAGTGCATATTTATAATGAAAATGTATATATGTATGTATTATAAAATGTAAATTATCATTTAGCTTAATTAACGTATGCTTAATTAATGAAAAGGTTCTAGACTTACTTAATTGTTATACTAATTTTGTTGTTGCTCTCCTCGTTGGAGGGCTCTTGACATCGCCCGATTTACTCGTTCTTCGGTGTATCCCGCGTTGGAAAATAGATGTCGGAAGAACGGCTCGCTTGCTGGTGTTAGTATCAATTCCAGTTCGTCTATGTCGAAATGTGAGATGATCAGTTGAAATCCCTGGACTATCCTCAAATTGACTACCTCGTCTGGCTCGACTTCAGGGAAATCTTCTTCCTCTAGGTGGAGGTTTATATATTCTATGGAGTCGCTCGCTCCAATCGGGGGAATTTCTCCTGGCCAGCACATTAAATGCTGCTCGAGATTTGTAGGTTGGTGTTTTGTAGGTCTTACAAACCTTTACAAAATCTGCACCGCTGCCACCAGTTTTTGTTACACGCCACTTGGTGTATAACTTAATTTTTTGTTATAGAGAATAACAACTTCCTTTTCTTTTTGTAATAAAATTTTATTGTTCACTTTAAGGAAAAACTCTTTGCACTTGAACAAATTTTATAATATATTATTAAAAAAAACTTTAAAAAGAAAACTCTTTGCGTAACAGGTTTTGCAATATACTTTAAAAGATAAATCACTGGAAAACACTGGAGGCCTTACCTTGGGTAGGGGGACTCTCCAGGTTATTTGGCTTCGCTTCAACAGCCTATTTATTTAAAATCGAACCAATTCTTTAACCAATCAGAATTGGTCGATTATGCACTTTCCTATTTTGTGGGAATTGTCGGGTAGACAATTCCATATGCATGCACATGTTCCGATTTTTGTCCAAACGGAAAACGCTCCAATGACAAAAATCTAATAAACAATTGAAAATCACAATTCTGATTTTTGTTTAAACGGAAACGCTCAAATAACAAAAATCAGAAAAATAATTAAAAATTGGCTCTTCGTCTTGAACGGAATCGCTCGAATTTCAAAAATCGGTCAACAATTGGGATATCACAAAAACAATTAAAAATGACAAAAACAATCAGAGACAATTTTCAGGCTCACCAGTAGCATATGGAAAATGATAAACAAATTTTAGATTACATAAGAGCACTAGCCCGATGGTCAGTACTCAGTAGGGATCGTATATCATGTTTTCGTTCTAGCTACTTCGCGGTGACGTGTTTATTTGATTGTCTAGCGGGTGCCCCGAGGAATGTTGAAATAAGACACCTGTTTCTGACTGTGTTAATGGGTTAAGGTTTTTGTATGTTGGAAATGAGCTTGTCATGATATCATGAATAGTATGTTAGGTTTATTTGTACGTTTTTGTGATATGTGGAAATGATATATGTAGATATTGCCTTTTGGCTATTGAATAATGCATTTGGAGGTGATGTGGATTCATGACAACTGCTTTGTAGTTTTTTATCAAGATCATATCTTTGTTATAAGGAACCTCGTCTTTTCTACCTTGATTCAATTTATTGATAGCTTTCTCTTTACAATTTTGCATTCTTTCCCTAATTTTATCTAAATTTGATACTTCTGAATTAATGAATTGAATTGGTTTAGTTTTTGTAATTGAGTGAATAGTGTTGTTGTAAAATTCAACAGCTCTTTTAGCTTTGTCTATTATACTCAGTTCTTGGAATTCCGTTTCGATTTCCATAATACGAATATGTTCATTTAAGGTGCCGTTCAACCTCTCTATATCGGCGTTACCAGTATGTGAATTTGGTTTTGCGTAATGTATTTCTATACCTTCTAGACTACAAAAATCCTTAATGGGTATATTATTAAATTCGTTATCGAATATGAATTTTTTTGGTTTACCGAACAGCGCTTGTCTACCTCTAAGAGCTCTAATTATTGTTTTCATATTTCTGTCATTGATTTCAAATAGAGTGGCATGTTTAGAAAATTTGTCGATGGAGGTTACAAAGTATTGTTTCTTTATTATCCACAAATCGACGTGAACAATTTCTCCTGGATGCCTATCATATTTTGTCCTATTACAAACATCACAATTGTTTATATATTTCTGTATAAATTCTTTTAGTTTAGGATAATAGATTTTGTGCTTTAGAATTTCATAATTTTCCTGTATTCCTCGGTGATTTGTTTCCTTTTTATGAACATTGGCAATATAAGGGGTTAGTTCATTTTCGTTTTTGAATTCTCTGGCATTGTATGCACATCTTCGAAATTTTATTTTCCTGTCTTTACTAAAAAATTCAATTAATTTCTGCTGAACTATGTTATACTCGTGATTATCTAATTCCGTGAAAATTCCGGTAATTCCTCTTTTTATGAACCTTCTAAAAATACCATTAAGATTGTTTTCTCTCAGATCATTTTTTTCTATGAAAATCTTTCTTTTCCCGTGGACAACCTCAAACTCTTTTATTTTCTTTTCTACTAAGTATATTTGGGTATTGTATTTGTTAACGATGGTTTCCAATATGGGAATGTGGTTATCGAAATTTTCTTCCTGACTGTGAATAGTTTCATTTTCCTCCCTAACTTCAAAACTATTTGATGATATATGATTTATCTCCTGCCTATCAGTATTTAACCTACTAAGGAAATCTGCTATTTTATTGTCTTTTCCTTTAATGTATTCTATATTAATTTTATATTCTCCTAATTTTAGTAGCCATCTTTGCAATCTTGGACTCACATTTTTGCAATCATTCTTAGAATTTAACCATTTGATTGGTTGATGGTCTGTATATAAATCGAATTCGACACCATAGAGGTACGGTCTGAAATAATTTGTTGACCAAATTATTGCCAACAATTCTTTCTCAATAGTTGAGTACATCTGTTCATGTTGGTTAAGAGTACGGCTTGCAAAAGATATGGGGTGGTTGTTTTGACTTAAAACTGCCCCTATCGCATAGTTGCTGGCGTCAGTAGTAAGCGTAAATTTCTTACTAAAATCTGAATATTTCAACACTGGGTGCTCAGTGATAAGTTCTTTAAGTTTTTCAAAGGCCTTTATATAGCTTAAATTTGATTCATCTATTTTCTCTCCCTTTTTTAAAAGTCTAGTTATTGGTTGGGCGATGCGGGCATAGTCTCTTATGAACTTTCTATAATAGCCCGTAATGCCGAGGAAGCTTTTTATTTGCTTTACAGTCCTAGGTAGCTTTAAATTCTTTATTGTCTCGATTTTTTTCGGATTCGGCTTTATTCCTTGATCAGTAAGAATATGTCCTAAATATTCCGGTTCTTTAGAAAAAAAATTGCACTTGTCTACTTGAATTTTGAGGTTGTGTTTCCGAAGCCTATCAAATACTGCGTTAATGGATTTCACATGTTCTTGTATCGAGGTGCTAAATATTAGAATGTCATCTAAATAAACGACGCATATTTGATTTATTAAACCTTTAAGTACTTCATTTATCATTCTTTGGAATGCTGCTGGGGCATTCTTGAGTCCAAACGGCATACGAATGTACTCATAATGTCCTTGCGGGGTCGAAAAAGCAGTCTTTTCTCTGTCTTTCTCGTCGACTTGTATCTGGTGAAACCCTTTTGCCAAGTCCAGTGTCGTGAAGTACTGGGCTCTGCCTAGTTTGTCGAATATACCTTCGATATTTGGTATAGGAAACTTATCGTCTGTTGTCACTTCGTTAAGCTTCCTATAATCTACTACTATTCGCCACTTTTGGATGCCGGAGTTATCCATTTTTTTTGCGACTATCCACAATGAACTATTATAAGGACTTAAACTTTGTTTTATTATGCCTTGTTTTAACATTTCCGCAATTTGTTTTTCTACCTCTTTCTCGTGAACAGGTGGGAGCCTATATGGTCTACAATAAATTGGTCGGTTATTCGTAGTAATTATTTGATGTTTAACTACGTTAACACTGGTTAATGTTTGACCTTCCGTAAAGAATAAATCCTTATTGTATTTTAATAAGGTACGACGGTGAGTTTTTTCTTCATTATTCATTTTGTCTGTCTGCAAGTTATTAACTAGAGTATTGACGTCATCCAACACAGGTTCTAAAGTATGAACTGCAGTGTAAGGACAGTCATATCCCCTAAATTTCGTTTTTTGATCGTATACATCTATCTCATTGCTATAGAAGTCGATCTTTGCTTTGACAGGAATTAGAATATTTGAACCTATTATTGCATCGTAGTCCCTATCTTTTAAATTTAATAATTTCCAAGTCATTGTTGATTTATGATTAAACTCTACAGTGGTTTCTGTTATTATTTCGTAGCTAATGTCGGTTTGTCCAGTTAAGGTTGTAATTTTTAATGGGTTGTTTAATTTGAATCTTTGTATTTCGGTAAACAACTGACTGTGTAAAATAGAAACTGAAGCTCCTGTATCTATTAAACAATCTATCTTTCTGCCTTGGATAGTGAATGTAGCTATGGGTAGTGATGTTCCCCCCGAGGCACTACACGAAAATTTACCGCCTCATTCACCTCATTTCTTCTTTCAACTGTATCTACTTCCATTGGCGTAACCTGATTGCTACTATTATTATTATATATTCTATTCTGATTCGGATAACTTTGCCTATAATTACTAAAGTTTCTGAAATTTCCAGAATTTCTAAAATTATTTCTAGAACTGTTATGATTATTTCCCCAATGTCTGAATTGACCAGAGTCATTCTTAAAGCTTATCATTTGTCCTGAATTCTGGTTATTATTAACATTACTATAACTGTTATTGCCCTGAATTTGTTGTATAGATGATCTTCGATTTGAACTGAATCTATGATTATTGTTATTATAATTTTGTCGATTATGGTTACTTAAACTAGCACTGTGGCGATTTATATTTAACATTTTATGTTTTTCTAATTTTTCAAAAATTTCATCAATTGAACTTTCGTTCTCAACAGCTAAACTCATATTACCATCTAAATGTCCTTCAAATGCAGCAGTAGCTATTCTTTCATTCCTATCAGGTCTAAAATCATCTGGCTTATAATCGTCTAACGAATATTTGCAATTTATTTGGTGTAATAATTCTTTCAGCTCTAAATAAATTTGTTTAACACTATTAGATCTCACCTGGTCCATTCTACTGATAATTGATTCGAAAGATTCCCTGACTCCAAATTCTTTGATAAGTTGTTTTCTCACATTTTGCCAAGACAAATCATTTAATCTGCTAACTGCTCTGCATGCTCTTCCTTCCAATTTGTAACCAAAGATTTCTCCTAATTCGTTCTGAAAAGCTTTAATCGCTGGGAAATCCCTTAAATTTTCCTTGGTAGTTTCCTCCATATTTTGTTTGTGATACTAATGAAGTTTAGGATGGTGTAATCTCCCTCGCCAGTAAATAATCTTATCTTTTCAGCTGATTTCCTCAACTTTTCGATATGCTCCGCTACATCAAGTGATGGATCTGCATTGTTTTGAGCTCCTTCTCCCGGTGTCGACATACTGAAGTTTAAGATGTTCTGGGCTCTTTCTAGTTGTAATTTGTAGTTGTTGTCCTCTTGAACTCTTGCAGCTTGCTTCGTTGTCGATTTTGTAAACACTTTATATGGAATCATACACTTTTATTTCTTATATCCACTTTTGTTATCTTCTTTTTTTCTTTTATATCCGATTCAATCTATGTTGAGATGTGGCACTTAGAAATTCGCACTTATTGACGTAAATTCTTCACTCCTAGTAGTAAGGGATCCTTAGTGCTCTATATTTATGAGATATACAGAACTTTCACAGGATATTACCGGTAAAAAAAAAATTTCTTTTTACATTTAACAAAGGAGAGTACCACGTCGGATATCCTACCGACTGCGCCACAAATATTTTAAATTATATTTTATACAAAAAATAAAGATAAAACTCATAGCTACAAAAATATTTTACGAACTAAATAGTTAACCGGCGGAAAAAGAACTAACTTAGCTAAAGTTGTTTTACTTTAACGTTCCCATAGAGCAAAGCAGAAAAGCTCATTTGAAATATTACGCCCAGACGTAATCGGATAATTATGTTTTCGACATGACTTTTCTCATGGGAAAATATTCTTATGGGAGAATGAATTTTATATTAAAATGTAGGTGCTGAGTGCACATTTTTAGAGGATGGTGTCGAATATGACTTGACCCGCACGTTATAACAAGCATTGATATGATTCTGTGAATGTTTGTGTCTTGTAATACCCTCGGATACTTGACTCCGTTTTCTGATAGTTTTGTGTAATGTGACACATTGAAGTTCTTATTGCTGTGATCTCTTCGAAAAAGTCCAGTCAGTTGACATGGTCCGTGCGTAATGATAAACCATTTACTGATTGTGGTTAAGGGATCTTGGAAATGTTTTTGGTCAGTAGGAATTGGTGTACTAATGTATCGTGGGCTATGGTTGGGTTTGAGTTATCCTCACTCTCGACTTTGATATGGCCATATCAACAGCTAAATCTGCACTCTTATTTGACGAATCTGACAAATTGTTCATTTAATGTGATTAGTCCTATTGAATTGGAATCCCTCCAACACCTTGTTAATCCCATTCGTCCTGTAATTCAGCTATTTTCTACCAATTCCGTCGAATCGGTGCTATCAATTTTAGATACAGAATTGTCCTTGAAGAAACTTACAAATTTATATTTTACGCAACTCGAAGACGTGAAATAAACATAATTCTTTATAAATTATGAATGCAAAGTATAATCTTTCTTCATAGGTCCAGTATGTTGAATAAAATATTAGGTTTATAGCAGGTTTAGTATGTAGAATTTTACATACCTCAATATCTGAGCAATTAGATGTTGTCACTTAAACCGCAAACTGCTAGCAGGCTAAGTGTTATATAGTCTAAATCACCATACGAGAACAAACTGACTGAAAATCACTGCGGCTGCCGGGTAAACGCAGGTCCGCGGTTTCGAACAAGTTAATGCAAGAAAACATACATGCAGAGTCCTGCAAAGACAAAGTGCTTGAGTGTCTGACTGTTCGATAGATGTTGCATAAACAAGCAATATAATATATAAAGTAATTCATTCGCCATTTAACAAAATTCATCTTCGCTTATGAATTAATGAAAGATAAATACAGAAGAATGATTATTTTTCGTGACAAAATGGTGGGTTTGATTGAATCAATGGCATTGATATTTTGTTTAAATGATTTCGATAATAAATGAATGACTTGGCTTACTAAACGATCTTTCGAGACGTGTGTATTAGGGCTGATTGAAATTCCTAATTTGGTTGTTGAAATGTAATTGCAGTAAAGAATGTGGGTATAGTACAGGAGCCCAGATTGAATAATTGCACACGGGCCCATAGAGACATAGTTACGCCACTCACTCCCCGTATACTAGTCCATTATGGGTTGTCCCTAAAAAGACAGATAACTCACACGATATGGAGGATTGTTATCGATTACAGAAAATTAAACGAAGTTACCATAAGCGATAAATTCCCAATCCCTAATACTTAGCAAAGGGCTTTCATCAGATTTTAATGCGAGAATCTAACAGAAAGAAGACGGCATTTTCAACTCCATTTGAACACTATGAGTATCTAAGAATGCCATTTGGATGGAGGATTTCTCCGTCCACCTTCCAAAGATTGATGAACTCAGTATTGAGGGAATATATAAATAAACTTTGTGTTGTATATCTAGATGATATACTAATATTCAGTACTTCACTGGAAGAACATTTAACAAGTATTCGAAAGATCTTTGATAAATTAAGATCAGCAGGACTTAAAATACACATTGATAAGTGCAACTTTTTAAGTAAAGAGACCAGGGGGAATAAAACCAAACCCCAATAAAATAGAAGTAATTCAAAATTCCAACCACCCAAAAACAAATAAAGTCATTTTTAGGTATAACAGGCTATTAAGTTCGTAAGAGATTATACAAAAATTGCACAACCTATGGTAAAATTCCTTAAGAAAGATGCAAAAATTAATCTTAATGACCCTAGCTATATCACAGCGTTTGACAAACTCAAAGAAATTATCATTAATTATCCTATACTAAGATACTCAGATCTCAATAAAAAAATTAAATTAATAACGGATGATAAATAGTAACTTAGCAATCGGAGCCGTCTTTACTCATGATGGTCATCCCATTTGCATGTTGTAACCCGAGTACAGCCGTGCTTTCCTGAAGAGAAGAGCGGCACAGGGATTCAGGATCTTTTTGAATAGAAGAAAAGATTTTTTAAAGATTTTTCTTTTATTAATTAATAATTTTGCGCAACACTTCGTTATCGGTTCACAATAATCATTAAAAAATAACTTTGTACTGAAAACATTTAGTGTAACTATTATATACTATACTTCCCTATACTAGGGCAAAAAAAGGAAACTCAATAACGTAGAACAAAACTTCCCACCGTTCGTTAGTGGTGAGCGCAGATCCTGAACTTCCTCGATTCTTGGTCAGTATCGTTCACTTCTTTCAAGCCACGTTAGCGTCAGCAAAAATATCCCACTCGTTGTATATCTGTGACCAATAAGAAAGTTCTTGCTAACAATGATATAGCAAGAACTGAAAAAAGTATTCACACTGTCTTGACCAATCAAGAAATTAACCAATCAAAAAACTCTTGCTGGTAAAGCCATAGCAAGAAGCAAAAAGGTCATGTGAATGTTTGGATTTTCAAGTAATCTCATACTTGCTCTTTAGATTACGAGCATTTTGCTATTTAAAGGCACATAAATTTTGTGCTATGTATTCACGTGTGGTGTAAATTATGTTACTTGATATGGTAAGTATTCAATGAAACGAATGACTTTTTTCAGATGTTAAGTGTTTAGGTTTTTCTATAAGGTAATTTATGAAGGCTAGCAATATGAGCCTTTATTAAGTGGAGTATTTGGGGTAAGTATATTTGTGCATGGTTGTGATTTATGAATATGCATGAAATGTGTGGTATTTCGGGATCACAACATCTCATCCCCCTAATAAAATGAAAATTCATGTACTTGAAGAGTTGGCGAATTTTCCGCTAACTGAGAATAATGTGAATCTAGCGCAAGATTCAAAAATCATCAACCATCAACTTATGAAAGAAGTTTTTCAAAGTTTTTTTTTTTTTTTACGGTCGTATCGAGAAGTTCTGTTCAGCATTTTTCCAAAATTTAGGTAGATATTATGATAAAATTAGTTATACTTACATAATTGTGAAATTAGAAAAAAAAATTATAGTGATAAGCTTTTATGTATATGTAAATACAATAATAAAAAAAAAATATGAAAATTAATTATAAATTCAAAAAAAATTATTATTATTATTTTATGTATGTATATATGTAAATACAATTTTAAAATTACGAATTATATGTTATAAGTTGTATATAGTGTGTATATATCATTGAATGGTTGAATGGTGCTCGCGTTATCAGAGGATAAATAACAAATTTAACTTTTAATAAGATATTGGTAGGTGTGAGCGACAAGATAGTGAATTACGTAATTTTAGTGCACAGGTACATCGTAACCGAGTTAGTTGGATTGGGGACTCTCGTGTAGGTTCCTCCGAATTACTGTCATTGCTGCCTACCTTCGATTTATTTTTACCGCGGCATATTATCCATTTAGGATACGTTATACAGGGTGTTCCGGAAATGTCGTTAATCCTTTAAAGTGATGAAAGTAGAGGTCCTTTAGGTCAAAAAAGTCCATATACTTTTATATCGAATTCCGCTTGGTTTTCGAGTAAATCGATAATATCGATTTTCGAGATATTGCATACCTCTTCAGAGTAATTTCGTTATAAGTTCTATTGTAATTAATGGATTGTGACGTTGAAACCATTATTTAAAAGAACGCATATTGGCCTTTCTAAGAATGTATAATAAGTTATAATTGTGCCTTCAGTTATTTAAAAAAAAAACCAGTTTTCTGTAGGATATTTTATTTCACCAACATTTTTGTCGTGTTTTAGTGTACATTTATTCGAAATATCACCATTGCACGAACTTGGAAAAACTATGAGGAAACTTGCGCATTATGTCCCATTTCCAAAATGACCTCCATAAGTGCTATCAACAATAACAATCGAAAGTTATAAGCAAACATTTGGAAGATATGCCCATCGAGGTAATCTTCAGTTTTTTCGTAGAATTCAAACTCCTCCTACAGTTTTCAACGTACGATAACCATTTATATGTCATTGTACGGGAATCTTAACTGGCTATTAGATAGGGTGCTTTCCGATTTCGAATTTCGAAAATGGAGGGGGAAAGTTCGAAAAAAACACTTTTTTACCAAACTTGATATTTACGTAGATTTCGTTATTTACGTAGATTTCGTAATTCTGCATCTTTTAGTGCTATTCTCAACCAAGCATTGTTCTAGCAAGTAAGTCCTAAATTCATAAATTGAAAAGGCATTTTTGGTGTACATTGTTTTTATTCAAATATAGCCGCTTAAAGTTGAAACTTTGAACCCCGCCCCTCCCAGAGCTTGCTCCTCCCGCAAAAATGAATAGCACTCGAAATTACCCCCTCCATTTTCGAAATTCGAAAAGGAAAAGTACCCTATTTAATAGCCAGTTAATATTCCCGTACAGTGACATATAAATGGTTGTCGTAGGATGAAAACTGTAGGAGGAGATAGAATCCTACGAAAAAACTGAAGATTACCTCGATGGGCACATCTTCCAAATGTTTGCTTATAACTTTTGATTGTTATTGTTTATAGCACTTAGGGAGGTCATTTTGTTTTATAGTTTTGCCAAGATCGTGCAATGGTGATATTTCGAATAAATGTACACTGAAGCGAGTCAAAATTGTTGGTGAAATAAAAAAATCATAGAGAAAACTGTTTTTTTTTTAAATAACTAAAGGCACAATTATAACTTATTATACGTTTTTAGAAAGGCCAATATGTGTTCTTTTAAATAAAGGTTTGAACATCACAATCCATTACTTACAATAGAACTTATGACGAAATTACTCTGTAGAGGCATGCAAAATCTCTAAAATCGATATTATCGATTAACTCGAAAACCAAGCGGAGTTCGATATATAAGTATATGGACTTTTTTGACCCAAATGACCTCTACTTTCATCCTCTTAAAGGATTAAAGACATTTCCGGAACACCCTGTATATAGTATTATTATTAGAATTATCAGAAACAAAACATAACCGAGAGATTGGTGATGCACTGTGTGCGGATCTATGGGTTCTATATTTCTTTTCTCTTGTTCCTTTAAGGCGTTTATCTGCTGAGATAGTTTCTTAATGTCATTTGGAGTTGAATATTTGACTAAGCCAACCTTACTAATTGGTCTTGGCTTGAGGTATTTTGTATTATCAAAAATATTCTCACTAGTTAGTGTAGGTACAAAAGAATATTCATATTATAGGCCCTTATGGTTAGATATTTTGTTCTTAAATAACAATTATCCTTTATATCCAATATTCCAGTTCCCATAAGAATATGAGGAGTAATAAGTTGCTTGCAGATAACATCTACTGTCATATTGATTTTTGTTGAATACAGCCATTTATTAGTTTGGGATAATTGTAATTGTAATTTTGAATATTCTCTTTTAAGTAAATTAATTTCGCACATTGCATTGTCTTCATTTTCATTGAAGATGGGATGATTAAGCTGACATAGGTGCAGGTCGTTACCGTCAGTCTTACAGTTACTTAGCCCATGTGCATTCATGTTATAGAAGTGTTCGCGATCATAATCGACTACTAGATATTCGGTACCAGGCTGTATGAAGGTGAAATTATTATTATGAATGGAGGGCAATGCAGGAGTTTTGAAGAGTTGGTAATCTTCTTTATACGGAAGAGGAATTTTAAATTCGAATATTATTTTATCATTGAAGACGATGGTACTCATTTCTCCCATGTGATATACATAGACAATAGGTTTGTTCCCAACAGGAATCAAGATCTGAAAAGAACAAAATAGTTCTATTTAAACCTAACCGACTACATAAATAACTCATTTCTCGGCAGCTGTAATCTTTTATTGCTGCGTGTGTTGTTGTTTAGGACATCCTTCTCATATCGTCTGTTGATTTGGAAAACCTGAAAAAGAGGTCGCATCCACCACCAAGAATCAAATCCTTTTAAATAGTCATAAATTAATCTTACCTGATTAATTAATCCCACGAATATGAAGATTGTGTCCTTGGAGGCCCGTGCATGTAATCCGCTGTTACACTCCAGAAGTAATTAGCTGAGTCTTGCACAACAATAAAATGCGACAATCGAATTTCCCTTTTTGTCCTACATCATTGTAGAAATCTACTCCGCAAATTATCATCTTATGAAAGGAAAGTTTCACACTCCACACACTTCATTGCTAAGTGTTCTAAGATTGATTACCTGTGACGGTATTCCAATCTCAGCACAACAAATATTTTGAATCACTGAATCTACATGAAGATATAAATAAGTTCAGCAGAATATCAACAATTGCTACTGTCAAACTCAAGTCAGCTGGACAGCAGCAAGTATATGTATACATCACGGAACAGAGATAAAAAGAATTCTCATTACGAATCACGTTCCGCCATGATTGTTTCCACTGAAGCATTGCGTGAAGCGTACACACTACTAACAGGCATTCGAGTACACAAAGCAGTGAACAGATCAAAAATATGAGACAATTTAAGACTCCCAGTTCTAACCTGCAACACGAGCAGCATACGAACTGCGATAATTTCATAAGGAATTATTGCGCAGTAGAATATTGTAACGGTACATCTAAGTACAAGGGCAGCAACTCGTGCGTGCTGCTTCTAGCTACGTCTAAGTCAGCTGAAGGTATTGGTTTTAAGAATTTACAAATTATTCCGGGTAAGTAAACTTTCTCATTCAACAAAAGGTGATTTTTTTTATTTACATTTAGACTACACTGGATTAGGAATAGATTCAATTTACTTAAAATATTTTATATATTCATAAGTTGAGTGCAGCTTGTTAACAACAATAGTAGTTATACTATAAGAGTTCTGGCTCACTTTTTTAAGCCTCCAGTATTTCGCCACAGACTGCGCCACCGTAGCTAGGTGGTTTGAGCCCGTACTAAATGTAGGTTTGTGTCTTGGTTGTATTGGTTTGTGTCTTGGAAACACCATTGCGCCTTGAGTGCTAGGTACTTGAGTGCTAGGTACTACCGGGATGTGTGGTTTGTGCCTTGGATACACCATTGTGCCTTGGATGCACC
This sequence comes from Dioctria linearis, assembly GCA_963930735.1. Taxonomy (NCBI): domain Eukaryota; kingdom Metazoa; phylum Arthropoda; class Insecta; order Diptera; family Asilidae; genus Dioctria; species Dioctria linearis. The sequence goes on along the minus strand of OZ005742.1, from coordinate 146,313,063 downwards.
ACTGTGTCTTGAGTGCACCATTGAGTCTTGGATGTTGGGGGTACGAGATCACTTTCAGCACTCTCCAGCATAGGGAAATAGCATAGGTTTTCAATTTTTTTCTGGAATTCGCTTAGTTTTCATCTCGGACTCGTAGCCTCTAAGTTGACATTAAGTTTTTCATCTCGAGTTTTGGGGATACGAGATCACTTTCAGCACTCTCCAGCATAGGGAAATAGCATAGGATTTCGATTTTGTTGCTGGAGTTCACTTATTTTTCATCTCGAATTTTGGGGATACGAGATCATTTTGGGGATACGAGATCACTTTCATCACTCTCCAGCATAGGGAAATTGCATAGGATTTCGATCATGTTGCTGGAGTTCGCTTATTTTTCATCTCGGACTCGTAGTCTCTAAGCTGACATTAAGTTTTTCATCTCGAGTTTTGGGGATACGAGAACAATTTGGGGATACGAGATCACTCTTAGCACTCTCCAGCATATGAAAATAGCATAGGTCTTTGATTTTGTTTCTGGAGCTCGCTTATTTTTCATCTCAGAGACTGTAGCTATAAATATTTGTGAAGTGGTGGGAATCTTTATTGGTGGAGGTTGCTGGTTAAGTTTTATCTGGTCTTGGAGGCACAATTTGACCTTGAGGTGCCCCCTCCTGTGTCTGGGTGCTGGGGGTTGGCTGAGAACTTTAAAGGGCAATAATAATACTATGACTAGGACTGCCTGAGGTGTCTTGGACTGGGCTATGTTACCTGTACCAAGGCTTGGGTAGAATGTGTATTAAGTAATGATGTGAAATACCGAATTTATATCGGGGCTGTATACTTGTCAGCTTGAGTTTGGTTTTAGCTGTTTACTTTAGTATGAGTGCCTGTGGTATGTTGGGCTGGGCTACTTGATGGCTGAGGAAACGTTATCTAAGGCGTGGGTGGATGTGTGCAGCTGTGTATTTATGCAGATAATAAATGTGAAATTCCCTTAGAAAATTAGGGTAATAAGTATTAATACTAATTCATATTTTTGTTCATGTCAATAGTATTAGTACTAGGGGTAAAATTTTCATCAGAAATCCTCTACGCGAGATATGAGCGATCTTACCTTCTCAGGTGTAATTAATATTAGTAGCTGAAAAACAAAAAACAACAACAACAACTGTAATCGAAGTTGTGGATTAAAGGTTTGATGATCTTAATCTGTAGGTGTCTTTTATAAACATTGCGCCATGTGATGATATATCTAAAAATAGATCAGGCACAGCTGATTGGAGCGAATGTTGGTAGATATGTTCACTTAGATATGTAATGGAAATTAGTAAATGCCTAATTTTGCTCTTCAGGTGGAATGCTTCTAATTTGATTCCTTGCATAAACAAATTCGAACAGTCCAGTAAAGTAAACAAATTCGCGCTCGAATAATGTATACCAATTCGCACAGCAGCCGAGTAAAGTAAACAAATTGAGCGATTTATATTTTTTAATGTAAGATTCCCAATTACTTTAGCTGAAAACAACAACTGATATTAATCTGTATGATATGATGGATGACTAGTGGAAGTTATAATTGAAAATTTCTTTTGCTGAAAAAAACAACAACAACAACTATAACGTCAGTTGTGATCTGTAGGTGTCTTTTATATGATCATGTTATGATATTCGATGTGTAAAAATAAATGACCGCTGCTTGGGATGGTAGGACACATGAAATCATTAGAAGTAATGGAAACTAAAGCATTAGAAAAGGTGGCTAGGCGGCTGGTAATTTGATATCTTGCGTAAACAAATACGTCCGAGTAAAGCAGACAAATTGAGCGATTAATGTCTTTTTTGTATCTAGGAGGTTGTATTGAAAAGCCTTACATTTTATGACGAATAGTTTTTTATTATCAATAAAATTTCTCACTCAGTCACGCTGTTATGAGATTTGATTGACCCCGATATCATAGTTCACATGAAGCTGATAAGAATATGATAATTTAATCTTCATACTATTGAAGTGATCACATTATTTTCTTACCATTAGGTTGAGAGTGGGTTTAATTAAATGTTTTGATGAAAGAAGGTGGTGTTAGGATATCAATCTAGTATGATATCTTGTCTTAGATGAGTAATGGAAGTTGTTTGGGAACTGTGATCACAGTCGAATAATGTAAACAAATTCGCACAGCAGCCGAGTAAAGTAAACAAATTGAGTGATTTATGTTTTTTAATGTAAGATTCCCAATTTCTTTAACTGAAAACAACAACAACTAATATTAATATATAGGATATGATGTCTTAGATGAGTAGTGGAACTTATAATTGAAAAATTTCTTTTGCTGAAAAAAGCAACAACAACAACTATAACGTAAGTTGTGGATTAAAAATATTTTATAAACAAGAGTGATGATCCTATGATATTCGATATCTAAAAATAGATCACGGCTGCTTGGCATGTTAAGAAACATGAAGTAATGGAAATTAAAGTCTTATCAGAAAATTTTCGATGTAGGGATGTGTGTATTGCAAAGTCTTAGGTTTTATGAAAAAATTGTTTTTTTATTTTCAATAAAATTTCTTTTTGGGTGGGTTAAATTTAAAACTTTGATGACCTATGATATCAATGTGAGGTGATACTAATATAGTATGATATGTTTGCTTAGATGAGTAGTGAAAGTTGTATGGGTACAGTAAAAACTTCTCATCAAATTTTTGGTGATAAGGTATAATGGCATGACCAGTGTTGCCACACGAAATCTTTCTAGAGTACCTTGTTAGCCTAGCCTGAAAGTGTCCATAGTGAAGATCGTAGTAGGGGGTTTAGGGTAGGTACTGTAAGTTATGTATTAAGTTAAAAGTTTTGATGTATGGTATTTGGTATTTATCTCCTCGAAATGGTGTTGTACGAGTATCAGGAAGGTCGGAAAAAAGTTGATAATGCTTCAAGTTCAATAGTGAAGACCTCGATGTTGAGAGTGGGTATTTGAAATGATATAATTCTAGTAGGATATGGAAGTATTATTTATTCATCTTTAAATCTTACCATGAAAGTAGGTTGGGAGTTGATTAAATTAAAAGTTTTAATGAAAGAAGGTTGTCTTATTATATTGATATAGTATAATATGTTGCCTTAGATGAGTACTTGAGAGCTGTGAAATATGTTGTGGATGAGTAGTGAAAGTTGAAAATATAAGATTTCCAATTTCTCTACTGAAAAACAACAACAACTGTAAATAATATATACCAAATCAATTTTTCACACAATATTTATCCACATCAAATTCATTATCTATTTTGATATCATAAGTTATAAACTTTTTTCTCTATATTTCACATCCAAAAAGCGATGCAGAGCAAATGTCTGTGTTAGGCTATGAGAGTTCGGCAGCAAAATCCCAATTTATTTCTTATCATGTCTTGCTCTAACACATTAGGAAGCTTTAGTGAACATCTCACTCGGGACTTGGTCATATACTTCCTAGCTGTGGATATGTATGTATGTAACACTGAGATGAATTAATGTAATGTTGTGTAGTGTAAAAGAAAAACTTTCATGGGTGATATGGGGATTGAATCGATGTATGTTATGCACTAGATTGGTGGTATATGTCCTTATTTGATTGAAGCAAAATAGTTTCGCGACTACCTTACCAAGATTTAAATATAGTTGAAATTCATAAAAATGTTGAATCGATGTCAAGAACTTGTTAATACTTGTTTTGAGCACGAGCAGTGGAAATCGTGATCATTGCAGCATGTTATGAAATTCAATATCTAAAAATAGACCACATGAAGGTTATTGGAGTGGAGAAGTGTTAGATATCAGCATGACGTCATATTGGTTTTGCTGTTTTCAAGTGCTGCACCTAAATAAGTTTTCTTAGCAGGGAAGTTGTAGATATCAGCATCAATCGAAGTTCACAACATAACATCACCATGAACAGATTCTAGAAGACGTCAGTGGGGGTTCTTGGTTACAAAGCTTTTACAGGATTCGAGTACAAACGCCATTTCTTGAGTAAAGTTCCCTAGCGACATTAGCCGGTACTACCAGCATGCCTTGCTTTTGCTGTTTTCTTTTATTAGCGGAGAAGTTGTAGATATCAGCATGCGCCTAGGCTTTTACAGGATTCGAGTGCAAACACCATTTCTTGGGTAAGGTTCCCTAGTGGCATTAGTCGGTACTACCAACTGCCTTGGTTTTGCTGTTTGCTTTTATTAGCGAGGAAGTTGCGACTGCAGTTCCGGAAATTTCGATGTCAAAGATGCACCTCGCTCTGGTCGTCCAGCCACTGAAAAACCAATGAAATTTTGCAAATGGTGGAGCAAGACCGGGCCGGCACGCTGTCGGGAAATAGCGGAGGCACTAAACATCAACCACATGACAGTTTGGAATCATTTGAAAAAAGCATGCTACGAAAAGAAGCTCGACGTTTGGGTGCCACATGAATTAACGCAAAGAAATTTGATTAACCGAATTACCATCCGTGAAACACTGCTGAAACGCAACGAACTCGAACCATTTTTGAAGCGAATCATCACAGGCGATGAAAAATAGGTGAAATACGAGAATATCAAACGCAAACGATCATGGTCAAAGGCTGCTGACCCTCCACAAACGACTTCAAAGCCTGGATTAACGGCAAAGAAGGTTATGTTGAGTGTTTGCCACACACATGTTTGATGACTCGGAACAAATTGACGGAACTTGGTTGGAAAGTTTTGATGCACCCACCGTACAGCCCGGGCCTTGCACCGTCTGACTACCATTTGTTTCGTTCTCTACAAAACTCTCTGGATGGTAAAAAATTGCCCGACCGAAGTGCCGCTGAAAGTCACTTGACCAAGTTTTTCCACGATAAACCACAGAATTTCGACACTGATGGAATTATGAAGCTACCCGAAAAATGGCAAAAGGTCGTAGATAATAATGGTGAATATGTAATTGAGTAAAACTGATTTTCAATAAAAAAAAATTTTTGCTCAAAATTGTACCAAAAAACCGCGGAGAATTTTTATATCACCATATGACTGGAATAATTTAGGCACCAATGACAATTCAATTGTAAACAAACAAACCGGCATTGGTAAAATGTTAAATTTTTTGCCATGGCTGTTTATTTTTATAAATATTTCGCTTTTAATTTATTTAATACACTATAATTAATTAG